>PVKC010029650.1:0-15051 GCA_004027635.1 Crocidura indochinensis
CCTTACCTCCATGCTATCTCCCGGGCCCCGCTGAACTGATTTCTATACTTTTATTTTTAGAGGAGTCACACCTCACAATGCTTAGGCTGAGGGACCCTGAGGTACCAGAAAGCAAACTCAGGACCTCCCACATGCTAAGCATGTCTTCTCCCAATTCTCCCTCTTCGTCAGCCCCTTTCATTTCTTAATTAAAGAATAAAAGATTTATCTGGCATCATGATTGAATATCAGACCAGTTCTCCTAACATTTACTTTTGCTAAATCACATATTTAGAGTTTATGATCTTTTTTGACAGAGTAGTCAAAATGATCTTATTTCAGAAATTGGGAGCATTAAATAGACTTTCTTCTAGAATGTACTGATGGGAATTTATGATACAAGGATATTCTTATTAGAAGAATTTTTAAGTGTCATTTATAATTAGAAGAATTTATATGAGGAGGTCATTTGGATATGGAAAAATATAATTTTGAATGGCAATAGATTGCTTTAAAGAGTTGACATATTTAATGATTTTTAAAGGATAGCTGTGAATCCTGAAAACAAATGAAAGACTTTTAAACATCAAAGTGATTCTCTTTTATACTTGAACTAGTAGACATGGGTAGTACTTTAGAAGCCTTTTCCAGATTGTAACCATGTATGCACTCTCTGGAGTTATCAAGAAACCATCAATCTGTGTGGACTTATGTTCTGGAAACTCAGGGTAATGAGAGTTGCCGTCATAAGGTGCACTTAGTGGTCACCTCTTCATCTAAGGCCCTCTTGGGCACTAAGTGATCCTGTAGCCAAGTTCATACAGCAGCCTACAGAGCTGGAGCAATAGCACAGCATGTAGGGAGTTTATCTTGCAGGTGGCTGACACTAGTTCAATCCTTAGCACCCTATATGATTCTCTGAACCTCACCCTCCAGGAGTATTCTTGAGTGCAGAGCTAGAAATAAAGCCTGAGCACCACTGGGTGTGACCCCCCAACCAAACAAACACACACAACTAAACAGCAGCCTGCAGTTTAGATTTGGAGACTGAAGATCTGTATTGGAATTGTGAGCTGAGGCCTCTCTAAGTCTAATGTGATCCAAGAAACCAAAACTCCCTTCCTGACATAATAGTCTGAGTTGGGTGGGAAAAAATTTTTTGTTTGTTTTTTTGGGTCACACCCGGCAGTGCTCAGGCTCTACGCTCAGAAATCACTTCTGGCAGGCTCGGGGGACCATATGGAATGCCATGATTTGAACTAACATCTGTCCTGGCTCTTCTGCATGTAAGGCAAATGCCCTACTGCTGTGCTATCTCTCCGGGTACGGGTGGAAATATTTTTAAGAGCACTGTGCACTTAAAAAAAAATCACTTGAAAGAGACACAAAATATTAGGGGGAAAGGAAGATGCATTTCAAAAGCAGGTTCAAGCCCCTTGTTATGACAAATGGATTTTTATTTTGTGAGAGATTTGTTCCTAACTTCAACCAACTTGTGGAGTGGGAGGCATCACACTGTCCTTCTATTTCAGGTGCGCATAATTTGCTCCGCATCGACTCCCATCTCCAGCCTATTTTTGCACCAACATCATGACAGTGAGCTGGAGCAAAGCAGAATACTGATGGATGATTTGGGGCTGAGCCAGGTAGGCGATATTAACATAATCTCCTTTTATTATAAAACAGCTTAATTGTTTTTGATTTGATACAGGCTACATGTTGAAGGAGGACTGCTATATATTTAACCATTGATTTGCAGCTTTCCTCTAATCAGATACATTCTCAGCATCGCCAATCAAAGGAACTGCCATATTAGACGGAAGACTGCTTAGTGTTTCTCTCTGCCTCTGCAGGGTTTGGATAAATGGGCCCAAAGCCAAACTAGAATCCTGGATCCAAGCTCACTCTGCCATGAATGCTTCTCTGACATGTGATTTTTCTTCGTGTCTGCTGGATTTCTAGAATACTTTATTATTGTTTCCCAAAGACATAAATACTACCCCACTATTGTGATCACTGGGAGCATGAGACATCAAAACAATACAGGAATGGTGGCAATAGACTGGGGTGCAACTGAAGGGGTATTTTCTGTTTGTTCACTTAAAGAAGGTACAGTTTCAAGGAACACAGTAATGTTTTTCTCTGTAAAGTGGTTCATATACCATTAAGTTTGGGAACTTTGGTTTAGTTCAGTATGTATGGATGTAGGTTAGCTCTTCCAGGATGCCAAGTGCCCAGTAAGATCCCTAACTTCAAACAAACCCTTGTTTCATTTTCTCAATCTACTCCAGCACACAGGAAATAGCTGTGGGTGCCAGACTGTTGGGTATGGGTTGGAGTACAGACAATGAGCCCACACTGGACCAGCACCTTCTGAAGATGTGAGTTAGGACCTTCACCCCAATATAAGCAGAAGTGGCTCTGAATTTCCTTCTGTGCAAATGTTACAGTGTCAGTTTCTCAATTGTGGAGGACTGAAGTGTTAGCCAACATTTTAAAATTATCTCTTCCCGAGCACCTTTCTCCACTCTCAATAAAAGGAGCTCCATTCGGTCAAACCCCAAGATTGACAGACCTCTTAGAATGAGACCATATTTGAGTTGAAATTATTTAGTCTCAGAGTTTAGGGAAAATAAAGCCAAAAGTTCTTTCAAGGGTGGACTTTCAAAATCTGGTTTCTTAAACCCACATGTGGAAACCAGTATCTACTTATAAACCCATGTGCTGGGAACTTTTGAAATAGTAGTTTCTCTGAGGGTAGTTACATGCTTTTAAATATTGTCTTTGATGATTTGAAAGGATACACTTGAAGAACTACATCATGCCGATGTCTGAAGTCATTTAAATCACCAATCACCACTCTTCATCCAAATCCTATTAGGGTTATTTTCACTTTGCACAAATAATGTAGAAGCAACTAGGATACATAAAGCATACTGAATGCATGGGGCCCGGGAGATAGCATGGAGGTAAGGCGTTTGCCTTTCATGCAAAAGGTCATCGGTTCGAATCCCGGTGCCCCATATGGTTCCCTGTGCCTGCCAGGAGCAATTTCTGAGCATGGAGCCAGGAGTAACCCCTGAGCACTGCCAGGTGTGACCCAAAAAACAAAAAAAAAAAAAAAAAGAAAGAAAGAAAGCATACTGAATGCAGTTTTAGTGTCATTAGGGAACTGCAGAGTCTAGAATTTCTTTTTTGTATTCTTTGAGATGGAGTTTCCCAAGCTGTGCTCAGGTTTGGACGGAGGCTGGATAATTCAGTATTCAGTGATATAGCTGTCCTGCTCCAGTGATGCTGCTGTCACAGCCACATGTGGTTCCTGGGATCAAATTTGGGGCGTTGAAGCATGCAGGGCCTGCATCTCTGACCCCCGGGGTCTCTTTACAGTCTGATTTAAAAATGTGTAAGAGCAAACCCTAAAAGATGCTAAAAAGTTGAAATTCAGGACCATGGGGGCTGGGCGGTGGTGCTGGAGATAAGGTGCCTGCACTAACTTAGGACGGACCGCGGTTCGATCCCCTGGTTTCCCATATGGTCCCCCGTGCCTGCCAGGAGCGACTTCTGAGCGAATAGCCAGGAGTAACCCCTGAGCGTCACCGGGTGAAATTCAGGACCAGAGAGTTAGTACAGTGCATAGGGTACTACTTCTCACATAGCTGGCCTAGGTTTAATCCCCAGCAACTCATATGGTCCCCAAAGCCTTGTCAGATGTAACTCCTGAATGAAGAGCCAAGAGTAAGTCCTGAGCATCTCATGTTCCTTGATCTTCACCAAGAATAATCCCTGAATATAGATTTGGGAGTAGTCCCCACGCACTGTAGGGTGTGTGTGGAAAGCATGTATTGGTTAGTATCATCTGTCCCATGCTGTCTATTGGCCAGACAGAGAAATGCCCTATTTAACCTTGACAGACAGGTCAAGTGCTCCATAGCTAAGAGTAAAAGCACCTCTGTCCTTCTCAAAATATGGTCCCAGACTTAAAACATCCAGTTTGAAAAAGAGCTTTGTCCTCAGGCTTCCCATGATGCTTCTAGGCACCATGTGAATGTATCCTGGCTTGGCACAACTTCTGCACTGTTTTGTTTAGTTTTGCTGTTGTTTATGCCTAGCAGGCACTTTTGGAGATAATATCCTTTTCTGTTCAGAATGTCTTCCTTTAGATTTTTCAGAAAACTGTATTGTGAATTTAAAAAATGAGGCAATATTTCATCTTTAATTATTCTACTGTTTCCATATTGTTTTATCTCTTGTAATTTGTTCTTTTTATTGATTATTGGTGTAACCAGACTCTGTGGTTATGAGTCATTCCTGATTCCTGATGCTTGAGGAACTGTATGCAATACTAGGGATTGAATATGGTTAGCCACACCTAAAGCAAGCATGTTTATTTGTGTATCAGTTCTCCAAACCCAAAGTTATGAGATTATATATGAGGAAAATGTATATAGGATATATAGAAAAGTTTCTGATCTGAACACACAGGTAAAAGTTGTTTTAACCCTAAACTTTGATTTGTAATATTTTTCTTTGTGGTGATTTTAATTGATGCTCAATTTAATTGTTTGTTTATTTGCCTGCATGTTTGAAAACCAGGGCTCTGCAGAAGAACTCTCCATGTTTACCGGAGAAGAGGAAATCTTTGCATTTCAGCGAACTGTTTCCCGACTAACAGAAATGCAGACTGAACAGTACTGGAATGATGGGGATAGAAGCAAGAAGGAACCACCGTCAGGGCCTGTATAGATGTCGGGACAGATGATGAATGCAGGGGGAACTCGTTACTATGGAACTTACAGGAATCATTTTCTCATCATTAATTATGCACTTTGTCCTCTGGACCATTTTCATCTAACATTACTGTCAAAGATATAGTGGATTGTAAGTTAATACCATTTTTACAGACCTAATTTTCGCTGGTTTACTGGGCCTGATTTCTGTATCACAGTTAAAATGATACTTTAGCTTTCTCTAAACCATCAAATGCACCTTTTTTTTGGAGAGGGGGTTCACACCTGGCGGTGCTCAGGGGTTACTTCTGGCAGCCCTGGAGGACCATATGGGATGCCAGGCTTCAAACCATCGTCCTTCTGCATGCAAGGCAAACACCCTACCTCCATGCTGTCTCTCTGGCCCATCAAATGCATCTTGACTAGACACACACACACACACATACACACACACACACTCACACACTCACACACACACTCACACACTCACATACATATAGAGTAAGTACAGGGCAATAGAACTTATGCCACATCATAACTGCATAATAGAAACTTATTATTTGCATTGCTTGGGATTAAAACCAGGGCCTTACACCTGCAAGGCATGTATTCTACCACTGAACTATCTTCTAGCACCAGAATTCTCTTTTGTAAGAGAGGGGGAAAGGAGAAGAAAGTGTTCTGATAATGTTAGAACAAAAAGGAGTATTTTATAACATGCACTTTCAACATATGAATTTTTTTGAACTCCAGATTATAATATACCTCCAAGACCCGTCAGGTTTTGTCAGAACTCAGACCATGACTTTTGTCTCCAGGTCAAGCTTGGTCGGTAGGGATTGATTTCCAGCATTCATAGAGTACCTAATAAAGCCACTGATAGCACAGAATTAGGAAAGGGGTGTCATACTCTCAACCCCAGTCTATCCCTGACTGTGACATCAAAAGGACAGACCCTAGGAATGGTAGAGACCAGTGGGAGTGCCTCGAGGAGCCCAGAACCTTGAACTCAGCAGAGGACTGGCTGCTTGTTCAGTATGCCACAGCCCTGCCATCCTGCTAAGACAAACCCACTTCCCATAGGAGAGAAGACTTGATGGGCCTTCTTTAAATCCAGTCTCATTTGTCCAGCTCTGAGGACTCATTCAAGTACAAACTGACTGCTAATTACTCTCATAACAGGGACCTTGGTCAATGAAGAGCATCTAAATCCCTCGTCTGCCCCTCCCCACAAAGAAAAGAAAAGAAAAAAGTGAAAACATTTCACAAGTCATGTGAAAACAAGCATTTGTGATGAAGGGGCTAAACACAAGTGAGTGAATTCAAACATATCATATAAAGAAACATGTTGACTCAGTGTCATTATCGGGTGAAATTATCTGTCAGTATTAGTCTGTTTCAGACATTCACCTATTTGAGTCAAACCAATAAGGCTAAAAGGGACTTAAGTATAGAGAAGAGATAAAATCAAGGCTTCTGAAAATTAAATGTGGCTTAAAAAAACCTTCTGTTGAAGTAAAACCTCAAAAGGAAGTTTAATAATAAGAAAAGGATGGGTAATAATCACTGAGCTGGATGATTGCTGGACATTTACTTGGTCCCATATAAAAACCTGAATCCAAAAGTGTTAATATGGTTACCCCTGATTGTCGGTCAGGAAACTGGCTTCAATTAGCTTGACCCAATCTTCACAGATCACAACAAAGAAATCCTTGTATTACTATACTCCATGATATCTATCCTACCACTGTAAAATATCATTATATCATTTAACTTGTTTGAATCATTTATATTTTTATAAAAAGATCATTGTGTCATTTTTATAGTGATTCTTTTTTAAAATTCAGTGAAGATTAATTTACAACAAAGCCATTGCTTTGAGTTCTATATATAAAATATTTCACTTTATTTCTTTTAGCTTAGCCTTTTGCTTATATCACTTTAGCTATTATGCTGTACCTTAATAAAAAGATGGTCCAGATCGATGAACAGACGGGTGAACAATTTATTAATAGAGGAATTGGATGGCTAAGATAAAGGAAATGAATATGTAAAGTAGTCCCCCTCCCTCAAAATCAATAATAAGGGTTAATCTTGAAGTTGGATATTTGAAATTTTAATTTCACTTTTCCATAAAAAACAGTTATATGATAACATGGTCTTGACTCAATGCACAGAAACCCATATTCCTCAGAGTAGCAGTCTCACCATCTGGGTTTGAAACAACTTAAGTCTTTTTAAAATAACGGTTTCTGAGCAAAACTGTAGTTTGGGATCCAGCAGAGAATTTGGAGCATGTCCCCACCCCTGTCTCATCTCCTTATCTTACTGGGCCCAGTGGGATACACACAGAGAAAGGGACTTTCTGAACTGAAATGAGCTTTATGTCAGGAAGGGGGCTGCAGGATTAGCCTAGGAACTGCATGGGGAGGTGGGAGTTCTGTGGTGGCTAGAAATACCTTGTCTGCATCCCTTTTCTTTATCTCCTTTCCTTTAAATCTGCTTCTTAAAACAGCGTACAACAAAAAGAAACTAAAGTCTTAATGAATAGCCATTACCAGAAAACAATAAGGTAGTTTTACTTAAAATACCAAAATGAGACCTGAAAAGTGGTCCTTAGGGGCCTGAGCACAGCAGTAGGGTGTTTGTCGTAGCAGAGCCAGAGTAACCCCGAGTGCCTCTGGGTGTGGCCCAAAAAAACAAAACCAAAAACAAACAAATGAAATGCCCCTGAGTGGAAACCCATGCTTCAAGTTGTGTTTTGCTTCTGGGTCTGTTCCATTCCTTTCTAGCCTTCCAGTCTTTCTCCTGGTGCCGCATGAAATCTCAGAGGAAATGCAGTCTCCCTCTTTCTACCCAGAAGGAGTTCTCTGTCCATCAGTTTTCTTGTCAATAACAGAACAATCCCCAGTGCCTACAGCTATTTTGAGGATAGTTGGTAAAAAAGCACTCTGCAAATGGCTAATGATGAAATGAATACTAGTTGTTATTGTAATGATTATGATCATAGAGTGACAATTAATGCCTACTAGGAATGCAAAACTAGACAAGACATCCCAGCCCAATATGAGTTATCTTACAAGAGAAAAGACACAGATTAATTGACTACACATCAAGGGCATAGGGATTCCAGCTTAATGAGGTGCTGTGAGTATTGTTAAATTCAAATCCTTTTTTTCTCCCCCAGGATTGTTTGGTATTGTTTCCTCGTTGGTGACAAGCAAAGCTTTCCCAGAAGGAGGGAGCCATCTTGTGGCCAGTGGTGTAAACTGATAGAATCACAGTCCCGTTGGAGAACAGTGAATCCTAATAAGGGGCAGTAGGCAGTCCTCACCTCCTGTACAACCAACCCTATGTGTGACATGACACACTCTGGAGTGTCAGATGTAAATGGCTAAATTGGAGCCCACGAATTACTTGTTTACAATCCCCATAGTAATCTCATGTGCTTGTGGGCAAAGTTCTTGTCCATGGCCACATAGTCCTATTCTATTCTAAGGGGCTTGCAGTTTCTCCTGATACTTCCTAGGACTGCATTTCAAGGGCCTCCCAGCTACCTCCCCAGAATCTCCTGCTTATCTTCCCCATGACCGCAGCACCCACAGGATAGCTCACCCAGGCACTGTATTTCCTACTTTATAAGCACTGCTTCTACCCTATCATTTCGCCCACTCCCATTCTTGGGGAGAGATATGATTATCCCACCCACTTCCTCTGGGAAATCAGAGGCTGAGTTAACAGGACCTGGAAACAGCCCCAATTCCTGTGGTTATGCCCTGGCAATAACATCATAGTTCCACACAGTTCCTCACAGTTCCTCATGCCCAGAACTGAGATGCCCCTGAGGCAAGAGAGTGCAGGTTGGTGAAATAATTTACTCGATGGTGAGACATTCAGACTAAGAGCAAAGAAAGATGGTTAAAGGACACATTGGTCAAAACGGTATATCACAAAAACAATCTACCCTTTAATCCGCTGTATGTATTTACTATCGTTTTGGGCACCTTTTTATTGTATTTTGGGGGAAGATTCACTTAAGGAATGCCTTAAGTTTAGGGTTTCATGTTCAGGATTATCCATTGAGTGGGAACCTGTGCTTGGGATCCCCTATAGGGAATTAATTTTGTTGACTAAATAGGGAACCCAAACATGAGGGTCATTGATGCCTGAGATTTCGCTGTTGTATAAGCTAATGGAAGGAGAAACTTTGTACCAGGTTCATTTTAGTCGTCAAAGCAGTGAAGTTGAAGATGCCTAGAATCTTGTAGCAACTGTATTTCTATGTGATTTGGGAATCTTTCACAGGACCTGAGCCAAGCCATGAGTGGAAATCATAACTTGACCACAACAGCTCCCACTTAATGAATCACACTGTGAATGAACCTCAGGGACTGGGATAGTAAAGACCAGGGTGTAGGAATAGGAATGGGAGGGGGTGTAGGAACGAGCATGAGAGGGTATAGTAGCAGGTAGGAATCTCTCACTAGGGAAATAGCTTGGTGAAGAGTCTTTCATGGCAAGGGTGTCTTCTGCAGCTATCCAAGGCCCTGGGTTGAGTTTAGATGTGTCACAGACAAGGCTCAAAAACAACGCTAAAGGAAAAGTAAATTCAAAGCATACATAAGTTTGGAAACCCTCACATAAAAGAACATCCATTATTTTTCTAGGGCTCCCAGAATCTTTGTTTTTTCTTTTTGTTTGTTTGTTTGTTTTTTGGGTTTTGGGCCACACCCAGTGACACTCCTGGCTATGCGCTCAGAAGTCACTCCTGGCTTGGGGGACCATATGGGAAACCAGGGGATCGAACCGTGGTCCATCCTAGGCTAGCACAGGCAAGGAAGGCACCTTACCTCCAGCGCCACCGCCCAGCCCCTGTTTTGTTTTTTGCTTGTTTGTTTGTTTTTGGCTACACTCATTTGACGCTCAGGGGTTACTCCTGGCTATGCACTCAGAAATCACTCCAGGCTTGGGGGACTATATGGGACACCAGGGGAGGGGGGATAGAACCGAGGCCCGTCCTAGGCTAGCGCTAGTGCCACCAAGTAAGTCCCAAAACAATAACAACAAAAGTTCAGAATTTGGGGCTACACCCAGTAATGCTCAGGAGCTACTTCTAAAAGTTCTTGGACTATTGGGTGGTGCTGGGATGGAATCCAGGTCTCCATCATGCAAAGCATACACTCAGCCCATGAGTCATCTATCTGGCTCTTATTCTGTATTTAAAAAAAAAAGTACTGATAGATGCTGATCCATAGATGCACCTTGTGCACTATGGGCTAAATGATAGAGCCAATCACAAAGGCCTTACTTTTCATGATTCCAGGTATCTGAAATGTTAAGCATTTAAACTATTTCTATAAAGACAGCGAGTAGGTCCCATGACAGAGACTTCCCCTGATTTTATCCTAATTACCTATCATATTCTATTTTGTTGTTATAGTGGTGGTTGTGCTTGAAGGCCACATTCAGTGGACAGTGGGACTCAGCACAAATGTGTGCTTTGGTTGTGCTCTGGACCACAACGATCTGTGCTCCAGGGTCTCACACAAGCAAGTCATGTGTTTTTAACCACTTGAGGTAATTCCTGTCCCACCTATTTTATGCTTAACCTAATTCTATAACCTGCCACATATAAAATTCAGATTCATAGAATTCGGGAAAACTAATAAGAAGGAATTTAGAGTAGGAATAATTTCTGAGTTTCAAAATTTTTGTTGTATTGACTTGGGGTCACACCTAGCAGTACTCAGGACTTACTCCTGGTTCTGTGCTCAAGGATCAAAGCACAGGAATATATATGTCCATCCTTTATTTCTAGAGGTTCAAAATTAGAGTATGGTCATAATTATGAAGTAAAAGTGATGAAACTATACAGTTTGGATAATTTATTTTGTGCCATGTGAATGACACCTCAATAAATCTGTGAAAAATATAGGGCAGGGATGGTGGCATGGGATGCACTCTGAGTATAATGGTAGAGGGAGGTCGACATTGGTGATAGGATTGGCCCTGATACGTTTGTATGACTGAAACCCAACTATGAAGAACCTTGTAATTCATAAGGGTTTCAATAAAATACAAAAAATATTTTAAAAAATTGTGTAATTATAGTATAGTATCAGAGCAATAGTTTCTTGGCACCACAGGGTTCCCTGAGCACCACTAGGTGTGGGTGCCCCCAATAAAGTTGAATACATATTATGCTACTAACTATTCACTTTTGGGGGGGGGAGGTCACACCCGGCAGCACTCAGGGTTACTCCTGGCTTTGTGCTCAGAAATCACTCCTGTCAGGTTCAGTGGACCATATGGGATGCCAGGATTTGAACCACCGGCCTTCTGCATGCAAGGCAAATAAATGCCTTACCTCCATGCTATCTCTCTGGCCCTACTTTTTTTTTTCTTTTGTCTAGGGGAGAGCGCGAACGCAGTCCCCCACTACCACAAATTATGCAGTCGAGTTTCCCACATTTGGGGAAATCGCAGGGGTCATCACACCCGGAGTGCAATGGGTGAGCCTCGCCCTGGGGAAACCACCTTCGTGATCATGGTATCTCCCCTGCCAGGTAAGTATGGCCCTACATTTTTAATATTGAAAAACCATCACTGAATTTACTGAAATATGTATTATTTTAATTTTTTTGTTTTTGTTTTGTTTTTGTTTTTGTTTTTTTTTTTGTTTTTGGGTCACACCCGGCAGCGCTCAGGGGTTACTCCTGGCTCCATGCTCAGAAATTGCTCCTGGCAGGCACGGGGGACCATATGGGGCACCGGGATTCGAACTGATGACCTTTTGCATGAAAGGCAAACGCCTTACCTCCATGCTATCTCCCGGGCCCCTTTGTTTTGTTTTTGGTTTTTGGGCCACACCTGGTGACCCTCAGGGGTTATTATTATGCACTCAGAAGTTGCTCTTGGCTTGGGGGACCATCTGGGATGCCGGGGGATCGAACCGCCGTCCGTCCTAGGCTAGTGCTGGCAAGGCAGACACGTTACCTTTAGCGCCACTATGCCGGCTCCGAAATATATATTTTTTTAAGATAAACTTTAAGTAACATGTTTACAACAGTGTCAATGTTTTTGGCACTGATGTACCTTCACTTCTGTACCTTCAGTTCCAAACTGCCCATGCCCCTCCCTCATTGTCCCTGTGCCACCTTTAGTCCGCTTAGTCATTCACTGATCAATCACTGAATTGCTCACTGCTTTGTGCCAGGGACCCAGTGCACTGAGATGAATGAGAAGCTTCCCAGCCATGATGGCTCTGGGCTTGGGATCCTTTGGGATTATATAATGCAGGCACATGCTGGTCTCAGTGCCAGAGCAGAACATATGGTGTCCTGGAAACACCAGTGATAGACATTTCTGCCAAGAAGCTTGGTTAAATGCAAAGAGTAGAATGACAGACCTGGGGTTCATGATGACAAGACCCACACTCCTTTTTCTGGGAGTTGAACTGAATATAGAAAAGTGCCACTGCCAAGCCCACTGTGAAAATATTGCAAGAAGCAGCTCTGGAAATCCAGAAAAGGGAGTTAGTATGATTTGAATATTATTTTGAATGTCCAGAGAGAAATGGAAGATGAGTTTTATTCATCCTTCCAGATTGACAATTGGCTTTGGGAGCGAGTATAGGGTGATGGGGAGCGGGGTGTAGTGTCAGAACTGCTGCAATCATCCAAATGGGCCCCGTCTTTTGCACTAATAACCTATTGTGCTTTTAACCAAAATCTGTAACATGCAGAATATTAAATCCAATTGCTAAAGAAGTGCAGTTGATTTTTGTTGATTAGAGTAACATCATCTGTAGAATTAAAAATAATTGCTTATGCTTTTGTGATACTGACATAATCAGATTGAATGGCATAAAAAATAATCTTCTAACAATGAAAAGGTTGCACTGCATTTGGGGCAGAATCAACACCCAGAGTCTTGATGAGTTGCACCCCCATGCCAGTGCAAGTGCCCAGTCTCCAGGCTTGGGGAGGCAAGCTCACTAGATGAACTCTAGGTAGGAGGATGAAAGCTCAAGAACTTGTCTTCTTTTATTGCTCATGAAAAATATGATAGTAGGGGCCGGAGAGATAGCATGGAGGTAAGGTGTTTGCCTTGCATGCAGAAGGTCGATGGTTCAAATCCCAGCATCCCATATGGTCCCCCGAGCCTGCCAGCAGTGATTCCTGAGCGTAGAGCCACGAGGAACCCCTGAGCGCTGCCGGGTGTGGCCCAAAAACAAAACAAAACAAAACAAAATGATAGGACTTGAGAGAGCTCAGTGGACAGGAGCATGCATGACCTTTGCAAGCATGAAGCCTGAGTTTCATGCCCAGCACTACATGGTACTCTAAACACTGCAGGAAGTAACCCCTGAGCACAGTCAGATGCAGCCTAAAATCCTAAAATAATTAAAAACAGAAATCGAACTCATTCCTCTCATGTTCATACCCTTAGGTTCAAACCTTGCACCTTAGGTTAGGTTCTCCCCTCACCCTACTATCTCTGAGTGTGACCCATAGGAAAAAATAGAACTAAAACCTGATTTATGGGACTGGAATGATGGCACAATGGTAGAGTATTTTCCTTGCACACAGCCAACATAGAACTGACCCGGGTTAGATTCCCAGTATCCCATATGGTACCCCGAGTCTACCAGGAGCGATTTCTGAGTACAGAACCAGGAAGAACCCCTGAGCACCACTGGGAGTGGCCCAAAAACGAAAAAGTTAAATTAAAATTTGGGGTCGGAGAGATAGCACAGTGGTATGGCATTTGCCTTGCCTGCAGCCGACCTAGGAGGGACCCAGTTCAATTCCTGGCATCCCATGTGGTCCCCAGTCTGCAGGGGTGATTTCTGAATACAGAGCCAGGAGTAACCCTGAGTGCCCTGGGTGTGGCCCAAACACCAATAAATAAATAAAGTTAAAAAAATAAATTAGGGGCCCGGGAGATAGCATGGAGGTAAGGCGTTTGCCTTTCATGCAAAAAGTCATCGGTTCGAATCCCGGTGCCCCATATGGTCCCCCGTGCCTGCCAGGAGCAATTTCTGAGCATGGAGCCAGGAGTAACTCCTGAGCACTGCCGGGTGTGACCCAAAAACAAAAACAAAAAAAAATTAAAATTAAAAAAATAAAATCTAACTTAATTTACTCATTTTCAGCCTCAAGCTCGCCTCTGGACTCTCATTAGGCCCAACTTCAGAAAGCCACATGAATGGGGCTGGAGAGATAATATAGTGTGTAGATCCCCAGCACAATCAAGAATGATTCCTGGGGCCAGAGAGATAGCATGGAGGTAGGGCGTTTGCCTTGCATGCAGAAGGACAGTGGTTCGAATCCCGTCATTTCATATAGTCCCCCCATTCTGCCAGGAGTGATTTCTGAGTGCCCAGAGTAATCCCTGAGTGTTGCCAGATGTGACCCAAAACAAACAAAAAAAGTGATTACTGAATTCAGAGCCAAGAATAACCAGTGAGCACTGTCCGAGTGTTCGTGTCCCTACCCCTACAAATAAAGGGGAAAAAGGAAAGATTGTTTTTTTATTTGTTCTTAATAGCTTTCATTCTGAAGCCTGGATGAAATCCCTATTCTGTTCTTTTACCAGCATCATCAGCCTTTATATATATATATATATATATATATATATATATATAAAGGCTGATGATATATAAGTATATATATAAGTATATTATATATGCATACACATATATAATCTTTATTTAAGCACCATCATTACAAGCATGATTGTAGTTGGGGGTTCCAGTCATAAACATAATATCCCCTTTACCAGTATCAAAAGTTATTCTTGAACAAAGAACCTGGAGTTACCTGAGCATCACACACATTGGTGTGAACCACCCCCCCAAAATACATTCAGGAATGAGTGATTATTATGTAATCAAAGTACAAAAGATCCATCAAGTATTGCAATTTTTGCTCTAAGAGCATTTTGAATATGTCTGAAAATATATGATTTATGGCCCAGAACAGATAATTTATTTAAAAATATCATGTCGGGGCCGGGCGGTGGCGCTGGAGGTAAGGCGCCTGCCTTACTGCGCTAGCCTTGGAAGGACCGCGGTTCGATCCCCCGTGCCCCATATGGTCCCCCAGGCCAGGGGCGACTTCTGAGCGCATAGCCAGGAGTAACCCCTGAGTGTCACTGGGTGTGGCCCAAAAACCAAAAAAAAAAATATATATATATCATGTCTAGGGACCAGAGTGGTTGGTCATTTGCCTTGCATGCCTCCAAATCTAGAGGGACCCTGGTTTGATTCCTGGCATCCCATATGGTCCCCTGAGCTTGCTAGGAGCCATTTCTCTTTTTTTTTTTTTTTTTTTTTTTTTGG
>PVKC010029651.1:0-15064 GCA_004027635.1 Crocidura indochinensis
TTTTTTAAGAACTTGTGTAAGTGATATCGCACTATTGTCTTAATCTGATGAACATCGTTTTTCATGTGCCTGTTTGCCATCCTTGATCTTGATCTTCACTGAGAATTGTCTGTTCAATTTCTCTTCTCAATTTTTATGGGTTTGTAGACTTGTTGTTGATCTTTATGAATACTTTTTATATCTTAAATTATATGTTATGTTGAGTGCAAATATTTTGGCCCACCCAAAATGGCCATCTTTCTAACTACTACATAGAATCAATGCAATTCCTATCCAAATTCAGACACATAGTCAGACACAATTCAGGCAAATATGTTCCTTTCCTTTCCTTTCCTTTCCTTTCCTTTCCTTTCCTTCTTTCCTTCCTTTCTTTTTCATTTTCCTTTCCTTTCCCCTTTTCTTTCCTTCTTTTCTTTCCTTTTCCCATTTCCTCTCCTCTCCTCTACTTTTCCTCTCCTCTCCTCTCCTCCCCTCCCCTCTCTCTCTTCTCCTTTCCCTCCCTTTCCTTTCCCTCCCTTTCCTTCCCTTCCCTTGCCTTTCTTTTTTTGTCTTCCACCCACACTTGGTGACACTCTGGGGTTACTCCTGGCTATGCGCTCAGAAATCACTCCTGGCTTGGGGGACCATATGGGACACCAGGGGATCAAACCAAAGTCCATCCTAGGCTAGAACGGGCAAGGCAGGTGCCTTACCGCTTGTGCCACCAATCTGGCCCTGCCTTGCCTCTCTTTTAAAAAAAAGCAATTTTGCTCTCACTTCTCTAGAAACAAATAAACATAGTATTAACTATGTCAACTATGTGATACATGCTCTTTAAATAAAGCTAATTAAAGCAGATCAATATTTGCTATAGGTTTTTTATAGATACCTGTTACTATTTTGATGGAAGTTCCTTTCACCTCTATTTACTGAAGTTTTTATCATGAAAAGATGTAACCTTCAAAAGATACATATCCTGTCAAAAGCTACATAGAATGCTATTATTAACTATTCTTTTTTAATTGATGTGTAATATATTAATTAATTGCCACAAGATTTTATTCAGGACTTTTACATCAATGTTCATCAAGGATATTTGTCTAAAATTATCTCTATTTTTATTATCTCTGTCATATTTGTCATATTTCAGTATCACTTAATTTAAAAAATTAATTGGGGCCAGAGCGGTGGCGCATTGGTAGGGCATTTGCCTTGCATGCAGCTGACCTATGGTGGACCACATTTCAATCCCCTAGCGTCCCATATGGTCCCCCAAGCCAGGAGCTATTTCTGAGCGCGTAGCCAGGAGTAATTCCTGAGCATCACCAGATGTGACCCCCCCCCAAACAAAACAAAACAAAACAAAAAAAAGAAATACCTCAAAAATTAATATAAAATATTAGGAAGAATTTAGTTGCTTTGACAGTTTGGAAGGGCTTCTGTATCAATAACAGTAAATTGTCACTTCAAGTTTGATAAAGCCCACTCATACACCAATCTAGGTTAGGAATTTTATTCTTAGGAGATTCTTAATTATTGTTTCAGTTTCCCTGTTTGTGACTGGCCTGTTCAGATTATCTACTTCCTCCTCATTCAGATTTAGAAGATTACATGTTTCTAGAGCTCTGTCTACTTCTTCTTTGGCTTTTGGCATTTTGATTATAATTTGTTTTAGTGTTGTTCTGCTTGAATCTATTTTTTTGATACTCCTTTGTCCTTTAAATTTGTGCAGTTCCCCCTTCAGAAAGTGGGGAAGTTCTCAGCTATTATCTCTTTTACCACTCATTCTTTCACTCTCACTTTTCCATCATTTTCTGGTATTCTTACAATTTGGATATTATCTTTCTTGTATTTGTTCATTAATACTTGACATTTTCTTCTTTTCTTTCTTTTCTCAAGTTCCTTATCAATGATAGATTGTATTTTTTCTTCATGTTTATCTATACAGATCTCCACCTGTGAGTTCTGCTACTGTGAATTTCCAGTGTGTTTGTTCTTTAGCTTCTTCAAATAATTCGTATGGGATGTCTCATACTCTGAAAAACTTCTTTTAGTTGGTTGCATTTATCATCTTGTGATTGCTTTATTTCACTGCTAAGTGCTTGCTCAATTTCTGTTGACTATGTAATAAGTGTTTATTTTAGGTTCTCGTCAATCAGGCTTCATTGTTTTGGTGAGCTTGAGAACTTTCCTGGATTCTGTCACTATCTGTGAGTTTAGGTGAGTTTATCTGTTTTTTCACTGCTTTTCTCATTTTTTTGAGCATTAATTATGAAGTTTAGATTCCTCATTACTTGAGAAGTAATTTGTTCAGTTGTTTATACCAGATGGCTACTAATAATATATCTGTTGCTCAGGTTATTTTCTTACCACGCAGTGTTATTTGAGTATGCCTCCAAATTGTCAACTACTGAGATTTTTAAGGCTATATACTGTGTGAGAAATATACACACAATATAAGAGATGCATATAGTAATGACTTTATGAAGATATGTTAGAATCTGTACAGTTCTGGGTTTAGAAGATAGGCATATATAAGATTGGGTTAATCCCTAGCCCAGGAGTGGGATACAATAGTGTAAGACAGAAGAATTGGATACCCAAACTTGCAGGATTATGACTGCATTAAATTTCAGGGCAAATCGAGGACCAATAGTTCACCCACTTGGTTTAGAAGAAGGATAGGCATAAAACTAAGCCAATACCTGGCGTAGGGGTAAGATATGTAGGTGTAGGACAGAATAATGAGGTACCCAGGCTTTCAGGCATGCAGCTGCCTGGGATTTCAGGTGGTGTAGGAGAACTGTTATTATTATTATTATTAATCACATATAGCAGGATTAATTACCTACAAACAGGATCTTACTCATGACTGCTCAGAATCATCCCTGGCAGTGTTCAGGGACCATTTTGGGTACAGTGGATTGAAAGACTGACTGCATGCAAAGAACATACCCTATCCACTGTACTGCATCACTCCAGTTCAGGAATAACACTTAATTTTTATTATAACACTATGATTTATCAAGTTGTTTATAATACAGCTGCTTTGAGCATTAAACGTTGAGACACCAAACCTATCACCAGTGTGATCTTGCCGTCACCAGATTGCCTAATTTCCCTTTCACACACCAGTCTGTCCCCTTCGGGCAGAAACAAATTTACTTTATGTTGTTTGTTATAACACAAGGCAAATGACATTGTTAAAACTTAGATAAACAAGGGACAATTTGAAATAAACATTATATCTCTCCCTGGTGTTACTAAAATCAGTGTCTAAGGATTTACTGGGCTGTAGTTGGTGCTAGTTGAGCCTTCTATTTTACTATTTAGGCAAACTGAACTTGGTAGATTTCTATAAACTTTTTCATCATATTTCCAGTGATCCTATTAGGCTGAAACTACTATGAAATGTTGAGGTACAGGGTGCCACAAAGAAGCATCATGGTCCAGGACCTATATATCTGAAGCACATTTGGTAGCCTGGACATTTGATAAGATTAAGCCATTGATCCATGCAATTTTTATTAGAGGGTATATAGTGTGGCACTGGACTATTATGCCTTCATGCTAAAAGGAGAATCTTCCCCAACCATTCTGAGAATGCCTCAGAATTATCAGCCTGGAACAGATTACCTGGGAATAATCAACAGTCATTATTTTCTTTTGGAAATTGGCAGAGAAGCTGGGCTGTGTTTCTGCCAGAAACATGGCATGTAGTAATAACTATTTTTTTCCATTTTACATATGTAAAGTAGTATTATTTTATTTGACTTGTTTGTTTTCATGCCATGCATTTAACCTGGGTTTCCACATGCAAGGCAAGTACCCGACCTACTATATTATCTCTCCAGGTATGATTTCTTAACTTGCTCCAGGTCAGTTTATAATGGAAGCTATTAGTCATTAAGTGGCCAGAGAAATAATACAGTTGGTAGGATGTTCACCTTGCCTGTGGCCCACCTACATTTTTCCCCAGCATCCATTCTGGTTCCCTCAAGTACCCCCAGGAGTAATTCCTGAGTGTAGAGTCAGGAGTGACCACTATGCAGCACTGGTATAGGCCAAAAAAACAAAACAAAACAAAAAATGTGGACTGCACCATAAGTTTCAGGTTTTTTTTGTTTTGGTTTGGTTTTTTTGTTTTGTTTTGTTTTTGGGGTCACACCCGGCAGTGCTCAGGGGTTACTCCTGGCTCCATGCTCAGAAATTGCTCCTGGCAGGCACAGGGGACCATATGGGCACCGGGATTTGAACCGATGACCTTTTGCATGAAAGGTAAACGCCTTACCTCCATGCTATCTCCCGGGCCCAAGTTTCAGTTTTTACTCATCAAGATTCACTGCTCTCAAAATATTTGTGAAGACAAGTTAATACTTGTTCTGGAGGCACTTAGAAATGTAACCTTTAGGATAAATTGCTTTAAAAACTTTTTAAAAATTTAAGTTACAGGAGCAATAGATGTATTTTGAAGAGTTAACATATAAGAATATTGATCATGGGAGATGGAGAGATAGTCTGACAGGTAGGGCACTCAACTTGCATTCAACTTGCACATGGTCAACTAGGGAACCCTTATGGTTCATCGAGCATCACAAGGGGTAATTCTTGGATATAGAGTTAGGAATAACTCTTGAACATTACCAGATACAACACTCAAACAAAAAATGAACCAAAAGAAAAAAAAAGAATTGATCACAATATTACTAATAGGAACAAGGAGATCTTTAGTGTCTGTCATTGAATGATCTATGATGCAATAACATATTACATGTATATTTTGAATTAATCCTATTTATAACATACCCATAATGCATAATTAAATGAGAAAACAAATGATATAAAGAACAGTAATAATTAATGATATGATCTACTTTTATGAAAATAATTATCAAAGGATGTATGTGTGCATCTGATATAATTAAATTGAGTGAAATTACGATACATCAGACAGAATTATATATGTGGAAAAATATAGAGAAATAAAGTAAGAAGATAAAAAACAAAAACAAAATAGGAAACAATATATGTAAAAAGTGTTATGACAGCCTTCTGGTTCCTCTAGAACAGTGGTCCTCAAACTACGGCGCGAGGGTCACATATTGTATTTGTTCCCGTTTTGTTTCTTCACATCAAAATAAGATGTATGCAGTGCATAGGAATTTGTTCATAATTTTTGTTTTTACTATAGTCTGGCCCTCCAATGGTCTAAGTGACAGTGAACTGGGCCCCTGTTTAAAAAGTTTGAGGACCCCTGCCTAGAACAAGGAAGAACCCCCTGTCTGGCTCTCCTATACAGAATCATACAGACACGATGTGTTCATGCAACAATTCCAACACTTTAACTTTACAACCTATATGGGTTGTTAGTTTTGTAACCTTCCATAATCTCTCCTTGAAAGTGGGAATATTTGTTATTAACCTGCATGACCACAGAAATAGTATCACACAGATATATAAATTGTTAAATTAATAGTTTGCTGAAAAATAATGAAACAGGTCAGATCTCAGATAACTGGAAAACTGAAACTAAAATGACACTATTCACAAATCTTTAAGTACAGTAGGGAAGCAAAGGAATTCAGCTGCTCTGGCAGATGGGGACACTAGTTCAGGCAAATCACCAAACTCAAAAAAGGCCTAAGCCTCATTGATGTGGAATTAAAGTCAATGTCTTTTGTGCAATGAAAATAATGCAATCACTGGAAGAAATACTGTCAAATCAAAGACAAACTGTCTAGGATATCAAAGAGTTATGCAAATGAAACTTAATTACTTAAAAAAAATAATAGCAGGTCATAGCAACAGAATTCAACATGTGAAGACAATATCTGTGATGTTAAAAACAAAATACTGTTAACCATCAATAATGAAGGGGCAATAGAAAAAAGTAAACAAATGGGAGAGAATTACGACTCCTGATAGATAATAGAAAGAGGAATAATCTTTAATTCATAGGAATACCTGAAGGAGAGAAATTTAAAAAATGGGGAAAGTGGCTCGTGGAAGAAATAATGACTGAGAATTTTTTTGATATCTGGAATAAGACATCTGCACAGATACATAAGCCTGAAAGAGTACTAAAACAACAAAAAACAAAAACCCCAATTTTTACACATTTGGTAATTAAAATGGCAAAATCAAAAGACAAAACCAGACACTTAGAGCAGCAAGAGAGAAGAAAATTCTCAAATATAAGTGAAATAACATAAGAATCACAATTAACATTCAATATAGCTTACAAGCCAGGAAAGAGTAGAATGACATGTTCAAAGTACTGAATGAAAAGAAGTTCCAGGCTAGAATACTTAGAAAATACTATCATTTAGATTTAAGGGAGGATTAAGAACCTATTCAGACAAGCAAGACCTAGCAGCATTTGCTACAACTAAGCCAATCTTGCAAGAATTAATTAAAGGCTACCTATAGAAAGTAAACAGATCCTTGCAAAACAACGGAACTCTAAAAGGAGGTAAAGTAATATGCACGTTATCCTTTCAATAAGAGTATTGCAAACCACAGTGCCTAAAAGGATTTTTTTAAAGTAAAGGTGTGACACAGAGGCAGGCTAAAGAATAGGAGGGAAACTTAGGACATTGGTGGAGGGAAGTGGACACTGTTGAAAGGACTAGTGCTCAAACATACAACTGAAACTGAACCATGAATAATTTTGTGATTTTCATGATAAGGAAGAAGAAAGAAAGGAAAAAAGGAATGAAGGAGAAAGAAAGGAAGAAAAAGAAGGAAAGAAAGAAAGAGAAAGAAAGAAAGAAAGAAAGAAAGAAAGAAAGAAAGAAAGAAAGAAAGAAAGAAAGAAAGAAAGAAAGAAAGAAAGAAAGAAAGAAAGGAAAGAAATAAAAAAAGAAAGAAAGGAAGGAAGGAAGGAAGGAAGGAAGAAAGAAAGGAAGGAAGGAAGGAAGGAAGGAAGAAAGAAAGAAAAAGAAAGAAAAAAAGAAAGAAAAAGAAAGAAAAAAGAAAGAAAAAGCAATTAAAATATTTCTTTGATCTGAAGCGTTCTAACACTTCTCAAGTCCTTGATGAGAGAAATCGTGGGATTGAACAAACCAATGGTCTTGTACTATTGCTGCCATACTAGGTAACCATTGCCCCTATCATTCTCCATGATTTTCATTTTGTTGAGTTGTGTGTGATGCCAGGCTTGCTTTTAAGGCACAAATTCTCAACTCATTCGATTTCTACTCAGTGTCTATTGCTGTTTCCCAATGGTGTCCTTGTCAGAAAGTTTTATGGACTCAATCCTCCACAGATAGTCTTTATTTTATAGCTCCCTGACTCATCTAGCTCTCTGAATCTCTAACTCTCAGGAAGCACCATCCTATCCCATTTAAGATTTAATAATCTTTAACCTTAATGAGAAAGGACCAAATTCCTCCCATTTTCCTTCCTAGGGCTGCCTCTTCACACAACCTTTAGTCATCCATTCTGATTATATTCAGTAGGAATGGTATCTCATGAAGTGCATCTTCAGAACATAGATATCCAATAATGATATACTACAATATGAACAAAGCCCAATGGACTTATGCAACTCATCATAATTCCCTTCTTAATTTTATCCTCAACTTTCTATATAAATGGAATGAAAAGAAACATTTAAAAACAAGGACACCCTATTATTTTTTCTTCAGTTAGGTCTCTTATTGCTTAATTCAACGCTGATATTCAAGAACTCTTGCAAAACCATGATCTGCTTCAAGGCAATTCTCTGATGCTTGTCTTAAAAAAATAACTTTTTATTTGGCTTCCCTTGGAACCCTATTGCACCATAAAATTATCTAGCCATTTATTTAGTAGACATGATAATGATACTTTATATGGATTATTTCATGTTTCTTGCAGAAGAAATTAAATTTTCAAATTGGGGCTATAATATTTAGGAATTACAGTACAAGAGAGCATGAAAAATAGAGAATAAAGTAAATATAAGTCGCCAGGAGACTCCTCGAATGAGAAAATGTAGCCAATGACAAAGAGGCTCAATCAGTCAGCATTAAGTGCACAATCATTTTGTTTCTCAACACTGAACACATGAAATCTAGGCTGAAACTACCAAACTTTAATGTGCTTGCCAAGGAGACAGGCAAAAGATAGGGGAGGGGGGGTAGAGGGTGGGGAATGAGGGAGTATAGGAGCATTGGTTATAGGCGTTGTCATTAGTGGCAGGATTGGTTTAGAAATCTAATTAAAACTCAATAACTCTGTAAATCATAGTGCTTTAATTGAATAAATGAAAAGTTGAAAAATAATTTTGTTCATTTAACATCCTGATACCAAGAATCTCATACGATAGAGGAGAAAAGACAAGGGACAGATTGTAATAGTGTGATGTCATTCTGATAACAGTAATTTGACCTTTGGGCAGGTTGCTTGTAAGAGCAACATTATGAACAGGAAGAGCTGAAGATTTGGGGGACTTTCTGAGCAGGTATGGATGGAACTCTCCGATATTCCTAGGTTGCACCTCGATCTCGTTACACTAGTTCATTCTTTAAAAGAGAAATATTCTTTACAAGAATAACAAGAGACTGTTAACTTTCCTATTCAATTCTCCTGTACAACCCTAATTTTGAACCCTTTAATTTTAACCCCTTAATTTTTAACCCTTTCACCTCTGTGCAACTAACTTTCTTCCTTAAGATTACACTGCACTTTTTTCTCTATTGAATTCAGTTTGCAGTATCCTCTCCAATTGACCAATTCTAATTTGCCTCCTCCATCTTTCCTTCCACAGAGCAGTAATTGGCTGACTTTTAGACTTCCAACCCGCCTGAAAATATGCCAACCTTCAATAAAGTCCAGAATAGTATTGTGTGAATTAAAATGTTCACATGGTATCAGCCATGCAGTTAATGCAAAGTTTATTTTGGAAAATATTACATTTGGAAAATGGGAAGTATTCCAAAACATTCTCTTACCTTGAAATATCACTAGTCACAAGAGGACTTTGAGACCACTTTTTTAACTTAAGAGTTAGCAAACTATACAATTAGATACATAAAATTGCCTTAAATAAAATTAGTTAAGGGCTTTGGGATTCCAAAACTTGTCTATAGAATAGTTGTGGGGAAATTCAGGACAAAAGGCAAATTCTATCTCACTGAAGGAAACTTTCAAAATGCCTTTGAGTTAAATCCCAGTTGGCTTCTAGTGCATATTTCTCTTCCAATCACTGATGATTAGACCTAGCTTAGTTGTACGTTTTCCAAGATTTCACTTGCTTCAAACTTCATCTGGCTAAAAGAGACAAAGCAGTGCAGCATTCTAGAAAGAACTCTGTCTAAACCTGGAGGCCCAGATTTTTAGGGGTCTTTGAGGCCCTAAGAGGTCCACATATTTTTTTTCAGTCTTCCTTATTTTTCCTCACCTTAGTTTTGTAATGCTAAAGAAATAAAATAAGAGTGCCAAAGGTCAACTGTCCCAGAGCAATTCTATAAATGCACCTCTTTTCTTAAGGTAGCTGAATCATGAGTGCCTATGATAGCGGCTATATAGTACAAATTACACAAGAGGACCTAGAGAAAGGAGACCTGGAATGATAAACAGGCTGCAGTCTTTGAAATTCGATATCCAAAAATTCAACATTGTTCATGATTCTCCTTAAAAAGAACAGAACAGGTAATGATACATTAATGCAAGAATGTATAGGGGTAATAATATTGACAAGACAACAATGCTTATCTCTGAGAAAGAAATTAGATCAATACTTATCTCAGAGAAAAAAGTTAGATAGGGATAATGAAAAACTATTATTTTACATGTAATGCTTTTTACAGAGAATTTGTTCATGTTAGTGTGTAAATTGGCATAATAAAATAAAATTTAAACTATTTTAAAAGATAGGTGTTTTTAAATTTAGGTATTGAAATATAGGTATTTTAAATATATTTAAAAGAATTATATAAATATATAGGAAGTTATCTAAGGAAGGCTTATTTAAAAATAGCATTACAAATGGATTAAAGACCTTGCTATTAAACCCAAAACCATAAGAATTATACACCAATACATAGGTAAAACACTCCAAAACATTGAGACTAAAGGCCTCTTCAAGGAGGAAACGTCACTCTTCAAACAAGTCGAAGCAGAGATAAACAGATGGGACTATATTAAGCTGAAAAGCTTCTGAACCTCAAAGTAAATAATGTCTAGGATACAAAAGCCACTCACAGAAATGGGAGAAGCAATTTACCCAATATCTATCAGACAAGGGGCTAATATCTAAAATATACAAGGTACTGACAGAACTTTGCAAGAAAAAGCATCTAACCCCATCAAAAAATGGGAAGAAGAAACGAACAATTTCTCAAAGAAGAAATACAAGTGACCAAAAGACACATGAAAAAAATTTCCACATCATTAATCATCAGGGAGATGCAAATCAAAACAACAATGAAGTACCCACTCATGCCACAGAGACTGGTACACATCACGAAGAATAAGAACTCTAAGTGCTGGCAGGGATGTGGGGAGAAAGGAGTTCTCATTGACTGCTGGTAGGAATGCCATTTAGTTCAGTCCTTATGGAAAACAATATGAAGATTCCTCAAAAAACTGAAAATTGAGCTCCCATACGATCCAGCTATACCACTTCTAGGGATATACACTAGGAGTACAAAAATGCAATACAAAAATCTCTTCCTCACACCTATATTTGTTGCAGTGCTATTTACAATAGACAGACTCTGGAAACAACCAAAATGCCCTTCAACAGATGAATGGCTAAAGAAACTATGGTACATATACACAATGGAATATTATGCATCCGTCACAAGAGATGAAGTCATGAAATTTTCCTATACATGGATGTACATGGAATCTATTATGCTGAATGAAATAAGTCAGTGGAATAGAGAGACACAGAATAGTCTCACTCATCTATGAGTTTTAAGAAAAACAATTATTATTAAAATAATTCCCAGAAATGAGAGCCAGAAGGACCAGCTGGGGATATGAAGCTTACCACAAAGAGTGGTGAGTGCAGATAGAGAAATAACTACAGTGAGAACTATCATAACAATGTCAATGAGTGAGGGAAGTAGAAAGCCCATTTCGAATACAGGTTGGGGGGGCATCAGTAATGAGAATGTTGCACTGGTAAAGGGGGGTGTTCTTTTTATGACTGAAACCCAACTACAATCATGTTTGTAATCGTGGTGTTTAAATAAAAATAGTATTTAAAAAATAAAAATAGCCTTAAATAATATCCTAAGTTCAAGTTTGGGTAAAGTGAAAAATACACCCATACACAATTGTCACATATGCATAGAAAAAGTCATGAGGAAAATAAATTATTGCTGCCATGATTTTCTGAGTAAAGGAATCAGGGGAATTATAACTTTTTATGTTGTATACTACTCTTGAGAATATTATATTTTTAATGTTAATGCATATTTGGGGTAGAAGGTAAGGCACTTATTTTACATGTAGCTGATGATGATGATTTGATCCTTGGCATCACATATGATTCCTTGAGCCTCACCAGCAGTTATCCCTGAGCACAGAATGAGGACTAAGCCTGAGCACTGCCAGGTGTGGCTCCAAACACACACACACACACACACACACACACACACACACACACACACACACCACGATTTTTTTTTTCTGGGTACTGCAGCCAGATCAATCCTTGGTGATTGCTGCTGACAGAGTTGCTCTGAAAACCATTCAGGTTCTTGGATCAAACTCTGTATTTCATTATGCAAAGTATGTATTGTGGCCCAGTAAGCCAACTCCTCAGATTCCAGTATTTTTTTCGGTTTTCTAACAAATTAGTTGATGTAGAGTTATGTCTTTGTTTACTTGATATTTTCTTGAAAAGATCTACTGGCTGCTAATTGCTTGATAGGTTTTTTTATTAAGGGGCAACATCAACAGTTTTTGGAGATATTTGTGACTTGGGGTTCAGGAGTGTTAGGGTGCTAGAGATTGAATATAAGGTTCCTACATGCAAAGAAGGGGCTCTTTTCTTTTAACATCTAACCATGTCCCCAGGACCCTGTTGACTTTAATGACCAACTAAAAGCATTATGTTGACTGACTTTGTAATATTTAACTCAAACGCTGGTCTAAATGATTTGTTAATGGAAGGTTTTCATGTCTAATAAGGATTCCAGTTTTAATACTTGTGCCCACCTTAAAATGTACTTTTTTTCCTGTTATGAATCCCATTGCTTCTCTTCTGTATGCTCTTATTCCTTTCTTTAAAATTCAAATCTGGGGCTAAGGAGATCATTCAAAGTGCAGGAGTATGGTCCTCAGTCCAATAACTGACACATCCTAGTCCCCCAAACATGCTAAGTATGACTCTGGCAGCTCCCAGAACTGATAATTTATGAGTAGTCCACATCACCCAAACATAGAGTTATTAGGCCCATAGTATCATTGACCAGTATCATTGGAAGTATCACTAGAGACCATGAGCACTTCAGGTGAGACCTAAAAGATTAAAATTGAAAATTAACTATTGACTTTCTCCAACTCCACAGAAATAATTAATAATTTCTACCTTGGTCCCATAGCATTTATACATTGCAGTCATTTCTATTCCACTCCATATTCTTTGTCTCCTTTCACATTTGCCAGCTATTCAAGGCAGGATCCTCTATATTATAATATAGTCTATATATTTCTATATATTTGTCCTTGTGCTTAAAATAGTGAATGGCAATAATGTGTTGAATTAAAATGATATCTTCTTAGCTTTCTCTAGTGAAGGAGTTATAAATTCAGATGGGTCCTAAAAACGTTATTACCACAATTCCTGAGCAAGTGTTTTAATATGCAGGTATACCACTTTAGGGAAATGCTAATGTGGTTAGGGCACATGTCTTTCTTGGGCTATTCAGGCACCATTCGCCTTTCAAGTCTTGTTCATGCATTCCTGAACACATGTACTCATGGTCCTGAACATGTACCCAGAACCCTGAACATGCATTCACAGTCCTGGACACACGCATCCCAGTGACCCTGCACACACGGTGCCCAAGCAGAATCACATCCTTGAGCTGAACCACTGTTCCACATAATTGCATATTATGGAAGTGACACTTCAAGCTTCCTAAACATTACTTAGGGAGCTTTCAAAAAGTAAAACAAAACTCCATGATACTGGCATATATTCTATATCTGTATAGAATTTCAAATCTCCTAGATTGTATTTCCCACATCCCTTTTTTTGTTGTTTGTTTTTCTTCCTAAACAAATTCGTTTTTTTCATCTTAACAGTTTTTCTTTGGTTACATGAATGCCCTTGCTATTAAGAGATACTAATATTTCATAAAGTCCTAAAGTACCATAGCAACAAATAACCCCTGATTATGACAAAATAAGTTTGTAAACTACTTGTAACTTTTATGTAATGTGAATTATTTAAAAATAATAAGTTAACTATTCCCAGTCAGAAATAATCTCAATGTACTGACTGCATGCTTTGTTTCTAGAAGGCCCAGGTTAAATTCCTGGCACCATATGGTTTTCAGTCACTAGCCAGACTGACTGTATATAAATAGCTGTTTCACTGCACAGTGTAACCCCAAAATCAAAGAAAAATTCCTAAATAGACTAGAGACATTTCCATTAGATCGAAAGCTTCCCAAGTAATTCTGCTATTCAGTAGTGAAAACTACCTCGTTTTATCACCTAATCATTGCAGATTTTATGCCATTCTTTTTTGCAAAAATGTCAGGCACAATCACTGTGTGAATTGCATTTTAAATTATACTAGTACTACTTATATATCACTTTTTAATAGGTTATATTTTGTGAAAGATAAGGATACATAGAATACTCATGAATATACATTAATATGTGATAGTCCAAATCTATGCACATCATTTCTTCCTAACAGTTTAGAAAACATTTTTCAGGGGCCCGGGAAATAGCATGGAGGTAAGGCGTTTGCCTTTCATGCAAAAGGTCATCGGTTCAAATCCCGGTGCCCCATATGGTTCCCCGTGCCTGCCAGGAGCAATTTCTGAGCATGGAGTCAGGAGTAACTCCTGAGCACTGCCGGGTGTGACCCAAAAACAAAAACAAAAGCAAAAACAAAACAAAAAAGAAAAAGAAAACATTTTTCCATTGTGGAAAGAAAATTTAACAAATAATAAAATATTGATTTGTGTACTGTGCTAGAATTATTACACTTGAAAAATTTACTAGTGTATGAAGCATGGATTGCTTACTAGATTTAATATTCAGCGTCTGAAGATCCTGTGGCCATTCTTATTTGTTCCATAAACTGTCAAGATGCCCTCAGTACCTTTCAATAAAATGTGCTTATCTTGCTACTCTGCCTTAGTGTGACATCTTCAGATCTTTTGGTGCCTTCATATTTCCTGTCCTTTGAAGCCTTCAATGATTGTTTTATGTGGGAAAAAGCCCAACTCTTAATTACCAGCATGTATAATAGTATTTATTTTGTATTTAATATTTCCAGTAGGTATCAGTGCTCATCATCAGCTTATAGAAATAGTACAGTAATCCTTTTTATTTATTTGTTTTTCTTTTGGGGCCACACCCAGCAGCGCTCCGAGATTTCTCCTGGCTCTGCTCTCAGAGATCACTCCTGTCTTGGGGGACCATATGGGATACCGGGGATCAAACTTGGGCCCCTCCGGGTCAGCTGCATGCAAGGCAAATGCCCTACCACCGTGCTATTGCTCCATCCCTGTAAAGAGTTTATCAATATGTATAGAAAAATGTGCATGTGTTCAGTATTCTAGGCAGTGGCCTACGCTGCTCTGTGTCTCAACTCTTTTCCAACTATGTCCCCTTTTCTTGGTTCCTCCCTGTGCCTTCCTGACCTACTGGTTGACCCCTTAGTCTCTGACTCACCCCCAAATTTATGCAATTGTCATCTATATCCCATTGAAATCATAATTTGGAAGCTCCAGTTTGTCGTATGGTCCCAGTTGAGAAATGCTGCTCTAGAATACAAACGGGCATTCAGATGCCACAAATGATCATTACTGCTATGTTGACCTTTTAAGCTGCATGATGAATAGAATCATAGAACACAATGATTAAAATAAAAAGGTCATTCATCTTTGTTTAGGGGCTGATA
>PVKC010029652.1:0-14756 GCA_004027635.1 Crocidura indochinensis
GTCTGTAAAAGGGCGCATAAAAGCCCAAAGCTCAAAATAGCTAAGGATCTGGGAAAACCCAGTGCCAGGGAATGCTCACCACCTCAATAAAGACCAGGAAATATATCTTCAGAGAATGTAAACAGCAAAGCGGGTTTATTGAACCAGAGCTCTGGGGTGCAATGTCTCTTGACACAGCAAGTTCACCAGTGGACCCTGGGTCTTAGAAACCCAAGTCTTTTATAGTAATCAATATAATCTAATATATATAATATAATATAATCAATGATAAATTTTCAAACTTCAGACATTTCATTAGTTCACACAACTGTTATAATTCAAAAAGCGTTCAATAGTATAACCAGAAAAAAAAAAATGTGATTTCTTCAGGTGATCTCTGGGTCATCCTGAACCGTGTGTTTTAGGTAAACACATGTAGTCATCCCTTTCAAGGACCTTCTCATCTCTGTCCCTCCCTTTTGTGACTTTTAAAAATATCTTTCAAAATATCAAAATTGCTCAAAAATACACTTCAACAAAACTAACCTTAGAATTTTTCAACTTTAAAAAATAATTTTATTCAAGTGTTATTTTTTATCTTATCTATCACAATGTATACATATTTAAATTTTTTTTTGTTTTTTGGGCCACACCCGGTGACGCTCAGGGGTTACTCCTGGCTATTCGCTCAGAAGTCGCTCCTGGCAGGCACGGTGGACCATATGGGGAACCGGGGGCTTGAACCGTGGTCCGTCCTAGGTTAGCGCAGGCAAGGCAGGCACCTTACCTCCAGCGCCACCGCCCAGCCGCCACATATTTAAATTTTTATATTTTCTAAAACTGGTGAACATGTATGTTCAAAAGGTGGTCCAGAGAGTACACTAAGAAATGCTGAAAGTCACAATCAAGCAATGATTACTCAGTGAATATATTTAGCACAAAGCACAGTTTGAATTTAATATGCAGATTTTAAAACCCATTTTTAAGGATATATGAAAGGTTATTGGTTAATGAGCTGCACAACAATTGCTGTGAGTAGTAAGTAAGCGTTTTGTAGGAATGTTAGAGGGTGGAATTACCTTGACACTTTTTGAGATGTGTTTGTGATATATGAGAGAATGCTCTTGATTCTGGAGAGCTGGTTGTCATGGTAAATCTACCTTTGTCCAGTCTCCAATTCTCTCTTGTAACTCCAGTCCTCTCCTTCCCTCAGGTTAGTTTTCTGACTATGCTATTGTCCCTGTTTCTCAGATGCTTTCAGAGAGCATGCATGCAAATGAAAATTACAGTTCTGTATACGTTAAGAAGAAAAGAACTGCTATTGTACTGTGATTATACTCACCTCTTTGGGTTCTGCATTCCATATGTGTATATATATATATGTATATATAATGTATATATATATAGCTTTTTACTATACTAAACTATATATATATATAGTTTTTGAATCACACCTAGTGGTGCTCAGGAGTTACTCTTGGTTCTGAGCTCAGAAGGTACATGCGATGCCGGGATTCAAACCGGGTCCATCCTATGTTGGCAGCATGCAAGGCAAATGCCTTACTGCTGTGCTATTGTTCTGGGCCCCATTCCACATATTTTTAAAATTTTCTATCTTAGAAGCCCAGGACAGATTCACGAGGAAACACAATAGAAAAATCTATTGTACTTTTTCGTATCCTGTAAGAGACCTTACATTCATTGGTTCCAGCTATATATAGCTTAAATTCTTTCTTTTTCCCACCTAGATTCAATCTAAAATCCCCTAATCCTTCCATTTTCTTCCCTGGAATTATAGGAATGCATATGCATAGAGAACCTTGTGATCAGCAGTAAGCTCTTATATGTGAGTATGATGATCACATTTTCCTGAAATCTACATTATTAAATACTACATGGAAGTCAAATGAGACTTCAAACTATCTCTGCTAAGAAATAAAAAAAAATTGATGCCAATATGAATATTTGTGTTTCAGAAGAAACAGGGAATTCAACATAAGTGCTAGTAAGGAAAACCTTGATGGGCAAGCTAGTGGTCCATCTCACTCTTTTTCATGAATAGTAAAGAGAAGGAAAATCATGACCTTTCTGTTGTATTGAATAAACCAACGGTGATTAATTAGTATCTGAACTGTAAAGAACTAGAAAGTTTTGTCCAAAGTATTTGGTCATTCTTGGGTTTATTCTTGTTTGTTTGTTTTTGGGGGGCACAATCAGTGACACTCAGGGATTACTCCTGGTGCTCAGAAATCACTCCTGGCTTGGGGGACCATATGGGACACCGAGATCAAACCCAGGTCTGTCCTGCATCAGCTTTGTACAAGACAAATGCCCTACCACTGTGCTATTGTTCCAGCCCTGTATTTGGTCATTCTTATAAGAAAAGGAACTGAATGTTGAATAAAGTTGAACAATAGAATACCAAGACACCACCAAGCATGCTATGTAGTAAAAACCCTTGAGAAATAGACCACATGATGAGAGTTTGAATAAGAGAGTAGGAGCTGATTTCACCCCCAAGGCACCTGAAAAGCAAGAGACAGAACAAGTACCACTTGTTATAATATGTAAATATATAACCAAAAGCCTCTTTATTTTTCCCAATAATGCTACAGTATATGAATGCAGTGTTGACACTCTATAATTTTTTTTTACTTTTATAAGCTACATTCACATAAAATTTTGCTTATTGTTTGCCTCATCTGCCCGGATAAACTTTCAATTTGCTATGCTAAGCAATTTACTTCTTTTACAAGTTAAAATAATTCACTTATAAATATTTAAATTGTACACATAGCAAAGGAAATTTCTATGACAAACAAAAGTAAAAATATGCTTTGAAGTGCTAAAGATATTTCAGAACGAGGTGCTTCCTTTAAACACATAATTTCCAGAAATAAATAAATAATATATTAAATAGAATTTCATTTTAAAAGCACAAACTGTTTTTGAAAACAGAGACATCACTCAACCATATCAATTAGTTATTTCTATTTTCAAAAGAGTTATTCATCCCTCCCTTCCCATCTAAAGTAGAGCTTTGCTGGATAGGGAATTGTGTGAGATGGTAGGAAAGTAGAAAAGCAAGGAACGATTTCTAGTGTAGAGTCAGGAGTAAGCCCCAAGCACCACTGGATATGGCCCAAAAAAGAAAAATAATGTTATAGATGCAAAACTATGGGGACCAAAAGATAGATTAATTTTTTCCTCAATATGCCCACATAGTAGTAGACACATGAAGAGGCATATTATCATACCTAGAGAATAAAATTGATATATTTTTCTATAAAATTTGGCAGTATGTAAAAAATTAAAATGAGACTATAAAATTATATTTCATTATTGATTATTCTTAATATAGTAAGATAATGCTCATAAATTATTTATTCTTCATATTATCAAACTTTCCAATTTTTAAAACAGCAAACTTTATTGATAGGTCATGTCAATAATGTGGATAATGAACCAGAGTGGTGGTGCAAGCAGTAGGGCTTTTGCCTCGCATGCAAATGCATGCAACCTAGGATAGACCACTGTTCCATCCCCAGAGTCCCTTATGGTCCCCTAAACTAGGAGCAAATTCTGAGTGCATACCCAGAGTAACCCCTGAATGTCACCGGATGTGGCCCAAAAACCAAGCATATATATACATATATATGGACAAGAACTAATTAGTTTCCTTTGGAAGATTAATGCTAAATAAGCTGTCTTTGTTTAATATCTCAGCTTTCTTTGCATGTCATCTTTCAAGACATTGAAATCAAACAGATATTTACAGTAAATAATAAAAATACATTCTTGGGGCCCGGGAGATAGCATGGAGGTAAGGCGTTTGCCTTTCATGCAAAAGGTCATTGGTTTGAATCCCGGTGCCCCATATGGTCCCCCGTGCCTGCCAGGAGCGATTTCTGAGCATGGAGCCAGGAGTAACCCCTGAGCACTGCCTGGTGTGACCCAATAACCAAAAAAAAAAAAAAATACATTCTTTCTCTTGATAATCTTATTTTCTAACTCTACATATCATAATTTTATAAGTATAGCACCACAAGTAATTTTTAATGTCAGGAAAAAGCTCATTTGCTAAAGTATCATTACATAAATTTGGAATTCATTCAAAAAGTAATTTCTGTATAACATTTTTCACTTGATGTGAAATAAAACTTGACAAAGTATGAATTTTATAAGTATATCTCTAAATTAATGTTCCTAAAGAGTCAGACTTTATAATCGTTGCCAAATTTGTATGAGTTTCTTTGCTAAAAATTAAAAATGCTAAGAAAAACTTCTCTAAAGTTTTTTGATATAGTATATCTTCATAGAGACGATCTACTGATGAAAATATTTTTAGAAAGATAAAAGTGATTGGCTTCTATAAATTAAATTTTTGATTCCTAAATATAATTCTTCTACTTTTTAATATATTAAGTCTATAGGATCAAAGGGTAAGAGTTGGCATGAGAAATGTGGATTTGAATATTTACCTGGCAGGGAAGATACCATAATCACGAAGGTGGTTTTCCCAGGGTGAGCCTTATCCATTGCACTCCAGTGTGCTGACTCAAGCAATTTCCCCAAATGTGAGAAATTCAGCTGCATCATTTGTGGTAGTGGGGGACTGCATTTGCTCACTCCCCTGAAAAAATGAAAAATATAGGTTTGGAAATATATAAGGAATTGTAATTATCTAGACAAGTGGAATGGAGAATGCAGGGATGGGAGATCATGCATTAGCCTGGAAATTTTAATTTCTATCTGAAGGAGGAAAACCAGATCATTATCATCATATTATTTAATGCTTGATATACCAGAATAGCTTTTGTGTAAGAGAATAGTTTCTTCATTTTACAAATGAAATAGTTTGATTTAAATAAAACATGTGGGATTCCATAGTGGTTAATGTATTTGATGGTAGGACCTGTTTCTGTTTCTTGTGGACATGAGCAAGATCTAATAAAAGCAGGTTATATTTTTTAATTCTATTGAGGTCATTGTGAATTACAGTCTTTCACACTTGAATTTCAGGCATATAGTGACAGTGAATTAGGGCCATTCCTACCACCAGTGTTGACCTCCCTCCACCATAGTTCCCAGCATGCATCCCATACCTCCACCCCTTGCCCTCTGGACTACCAGTGTAGCAATTCCATTTTGAGTTTAGCTTGTTATAGTTTGGGTTTAGGGGTCTCTTAACTGTACTACCTTAACTTTGGTTTGGACATTTATCTGATCCTTTTTTTTTTTGTACACAATGCCCTTTGAGACCAAATATGGTTCCTGAGTCAAATCCAGTTTTTTTTTCGTTTTCAATTTGTAGAAGGATATAGAAATATGAGGCTGAACAAAATAATTCAAGTTCTAAGGTTCTGTGAAAAAGGTGAAATCTCCTATCTAGAAGATACTAAAAAAATGATTTGTTTGTATGTTGGTACTTATATATTAAAATTCTAAAAAGCAAACAAGCAACATTTGTTAGTATGTTGGTATTAGTACATTCAGATTACAGAATGGGAATTACTCTTCAATGACTCATGTTATTCTATTAGTTTATGTACTGATCTTATGTTCTAGCAAGACATTTTCTCCACCAATGTAGCCAATGTTAGTCCATTGAAGAAGTTTTGTATGCCAAAAGCAATAATGTTAACTATATTTAACTAAGTTTCTTCAACCATAATACCATTTAAATTAAAGTGAAACAAAATATAAATAAACTCATCCAAAACTATTTGAATATCTCATTTAAGTATAATATGCTTTTCCAATGTTGAGGAAAATAGCTCAGCTGGATGAGGCCTCAGAGTTGAATTTTGGCACAAGTATCCCCAGACTTTGTTGGGTTGACTTTTATGTGCCTCAGCACATTAAGTAGAACTCAATTTTTATTTATTTCATTAAACCAATTGATTAAGTTTTATTAGGAATAACTCCCAGACTCACTGAGTAGTGCTTGGGAGTAACCTTCAAACAAAATAAGGTGTTTTTTATGGTATGAGAACAATATTTGCTATTAAATTATTTCACACATGTTCAGTCCAATATCGAGTGCCTTGAAAGAAAAAACTAAATGTAGCAGACATTGATACCTAAGTAAGAACAGAGTTCAGTTGAGGAAGTTAGACTTCTATCTAGAAAAAACAGAAAATGTTTCAATTTCTGTAGCTTTAAGGTATATGGATAGATCCTTCCAAATGATGTCATGCTGACTTATAAGAATCCAGTAATTGTTGGGAAAGGCAGGTGTGCACTGAAGAGGTGGTTGTGACAGAACATAAGTGTTACTAAAAATATTTATGAGGGAAGTGAGAATAGTGGCTTTAGCCTACTGAAATATTCCAAGTAAATTGATTTAATGATATAAGGCATTGAAGATGTTACCAATTTGCTGACAGAGAAGGCAAGTTTGAAAAACTATATTTTGACAGGGTAAATAGTTTGAAAAAGATTTTAAGACAGTAGGGATTATTTGTATATGGTGTCAGATTATTTGAAAAACTCATCACATGGAACTTAAATTGAGAGAGATAGATCTAGGTTTAATCCCCACTACTTCATATGGTTGGTTCCCAGATCCTGAGCATAGACCCAGTAGTAAGCCTTAAACATTATCAGGTGTGGTCCCAAAATTTTTAAGAATAAGAGCTCAGTAAGTAGTTCATAATTAACAGTATATACTCCCTTTGGGTCAAGTAATGAATTTCAAACCAGTATCTAAAGTTCCTAATTTTATTTTCTCATCACCTACAGCCTCCTTTAATCTTTTTTGTGCTTTCTAAACTAATATCTTCAACCTTACTCTCTCTGTTCATTTTTTTCATCACATTTAAATATACTCAATGTATAAACAAAATCTTCTCAAACCCAGTTTCCCCAATATTTGTTAAATATAGATCATAAACAATTTCTTTAAAATAGTTTCATGTCATATACATAGCAAACACTAAATTTGCATTTTCATAATGATATAAAATCTGTTCAAGTTTGAATAATCTTCTATAATATTTAACAAATGGTATCATGATTGTTTCTATATATACTAGAACTATCAGTATTATTTCAGCTAGAGAAGACTCCAGAATATGTGTTTTTGTCACACAATTCAATTAGACACACACAGAAAGAGAATGAGAGATATGAACTAGATTTCTTTTATCTAAGTATTTCATAGCTTCATGAATCAGATTGTCCATAAATGACTTTCCCTTACCCCACCAAATCTGTTTTTTTATTTTAATTCTCAAGTTTTCCCTATAGTAATAAAAGGAACTTCCATGCACTCTATTTTCCAAGCCAGAAACCTAGGAATTATCTTTTATTCCTGCCTGAACTTTTCCTACAAGAGGGAATTACTGCAAAGTAGAGGGGGTGTGTTTTGGGCCACACACAGTGGTGTTCAGTGCCTACTCCTGACTGTGCTTAGGGATTTACTCTTTGAAGTAGTTCCAGAAATCATAGATGCTTCGAAGTATCAAACCTGGATAACCACATGCAAGTTAAATGCCTTATACCCTGTACTATCTCTCTTGCCTATGTTGCCAATTTTGTTTCAAAATAATAATTCTTTCATCCCTTAATTCTCCTTCCCTTACCAGCTTACTCTACACACACACAATCACATACACATGCACATATATGTATATCTATGTATATATATATTTTAATTTCTAAACTTATCAACTCTCATTGTCAGATTTTCATGTATACAGTTTTGCTCTCTGGAACAGCCTCTGAGCTATTGTGTTTCCTTCTAACATACATAGCCAGACATTTCAGTGATTGTGTATTTAATTATTGAATTACAGGGAAATTCCAGAAGTTTCAAGAAAGGTAGACAGTAATCCAATATATTAGGAGGACCACAATAGACTTTTGAAAAATTTTGACTCATTTATTATTTTTATTCCCTGAACATTGTGTTTGTTTTAGCCCTAAGTAGATACTAAGGACTTAGAATTTCTTGCACTGGAACTTCAATGAAAAACTTTACTAATTAAAACTGGGACCATTTCCTGTCGCTATTAAATGTCTATCTCCTGATTCTTAAAGATTTAACATCACTTCATTCCCACTCTGCAACTCTTTACTCACCATTTGCCTATAGGCAGAGTCTTGCATTCATATTTCATTCTGTAAATCTTTGCGTAATTGTGTTGCAATTAATATGGTATTGTTTTATGAACAAGGCCAAGATGAGTAACTTGCCAGGAAGATTATGTTATTCAGACTCTTCAAATGTATATAAAAAAGAGTTTTAAAAAATGCTTGTGCTAAAATATAATTAAAGAATGGCCCACAAAAAACTATGAGCTCATCAAGCTTAGCCTTTTCATTTTACAATGAGGAAACTACCTGGGGGAGGCAGAACAATGTACTGAAGTCACACAACTTGTTGGGTATATTTAAGTTCTATGAATGCCACCAAAGAATTTATGGATGACAGAAACATTGCCATCTAGATGAGAATGGAGATTATAAATTTGAGGGCAGAAGAAGGTGTGGGAACAATCACAAGTTACTTACGCAGGATAGTCCTTTAAAGAGGTCATGTGAATTGCCAGTAACCTCATCACCACAGAGGTGGATTACCTCATCATGTAGTCAGGCCTCCATAGTCATCTGAGGAAAAATTGTGGCTTCCACAAAGAAATGCCACCAACCATAAAACAATTAGTCAGTGCTGTTTATTTAAGTGTTATTTTATTTTTCCTTTCTTTGATCAATTTTTAAAAAAATCTAGTCACTTCCTTCCCAATTTCCATTTCCATTTAGTTGACGCTTCCATTTAGGATTTATTTTCTTCTTAGTGATTTATATCTTATTACTTACAGCTACCGTGCCCTAATTCCAAGTAAATATTTTACTTTGCTTTATTGTTCCACAGAACATTTAAATAGCAACCCTAACCCAAATGAAAGCTGCATTTCTGGAGCCAGCAATTTTCCCTCACAATTTACAAAGTAAAAATTTTTTATTCTCCTTCCTGCTTCCATTTCTCTTGCTTACTCAGTTATTGCAATTTCAAGCCACTCTTGAATTATTCTGGACTGTTTTCTAGTATGTTAACAAGTTATCTTTCAGAGATAACTTTTTTTTTTTTTTTTTTTTTGGTTTTTGGGCCACACCCAGCAGTGCTCAGGGGTTACTCCTGGCTATCTGCTCAGAAATAGCTCCTGGCAGGCACATTATTTTCAATAATGCATTATAATTTGAAAGAAATCCCCTCAAAAATTCAGAATGTTTCCACTTAGAAACATTCTACATTTTAAAGTTGTAGAAAATTTATATAAGCATTAAAGTCATGTCTATGAACAATTTTATTATCAAACAAATTATATAATCCAATAAAATTAGTTCTTCAAGTGATTATAAATTTTCTGAACAAAATAGAAAAGTTTAATAATTGAAAATGCCAGTGAGGTACCAAAACCGGACAATTTGAATGAAAATGAAAACTAAAAAATACTTAACTCAAAAATAAAGTCATCCATATTAGGGAGACTTTCTCCTGATCCTTCCCCTTTCCCTTCTAATATAAATGTAATAGTAAATCCCAGGCACAAATGTAGTAATGGCAAGGAAGTTTAAGACTTCAAAAGAAAGATAGTTCTTAGTGATAGCTTATAGGACTTAGTGATAGCTCAGCAGATAGGGAGTTTGCCTTGAACACAGCCGACCAGGGTTTGCTACCTGGCATCTCATATGGTTCCCTGAACCTGCCAGGAGTGATATCTGGGTATACACTGAGTGGTAATCCATAAGCCCAGTCAAGTAAGGCCTCAAAATAAAAAAAAATTGAAATTAAAATATAGTCCTTTTTACCAGGATAAATGGCCCATTGTAAGACAAATAATACAGAGAAATCTAGTAGAAAAACAATAAAGGAATGAATTTCCTAATTTCTTTATATAAATCAACTAATGTTTTGAGCATGACTCTAAGCTATAAATGCATGAAAATACCCATAGTAGAGTATTGCAGAGGAAAAATGTATGATTTGAATTGTAATATAAATCACTACGTATATCCCTAGCTAATCCCTATATGGCACACTCCCAAAGCACTGTTAAAAAAAACAAAGACTTGAAACAAAATATTGGAACCATTATCCCCACAATAAAAAGCCAGAAAATAATTGCTATCTCCCTATAAATAGTTTAACTGTCTGCTACAACAACGATAAAATTAACAATGTTATTCTTGCATTTTAACAGAATCCAGAATATGAAAACATAATGCTCAAAATATTCTGTATACAATACAAAGAATTTAATAAATAAAATTTCTAGAAATATGATGAGTACTAGAGAGAAAGTATAGAGCATGGCTCTTGTTTTGAAAGCATCAGACATGGAATAGATCTCCAACTGCACATATTGTCCCCTGAGTACCACCAGGAATAAGCAAGAGAACAACTAGATATAACTCCAGAACCAAGATATAATAGAGAAAAATTTATGAATTCTAAAGTAAAAAAAAATAAACAAAGGTCAATGTGAGCAATTCAAATATTAAAATTATACAAAGTGACTACAAAATGATAATTGTATCATTAACTAAATGTAGACACCTTTTAAATAAGCAAAAAGACATTTTAATCAGAGAATTAAAGTGTTCAAACTTTAAAAATTTATAACTAAATAGTATGAACAAAAAAAGAGATAAGTCACAATAAATTATCTATTCCATGTGAGATAGGGAGAGATACTGAAAAGAACACAATAGAGCATTTTCTACTTGCTAAAATAGCAAAAGTTCTAACATTTTTGTTCAAGGAGTCCTGTGAAAAAGGAGTAAATGAAATGTTTTCTAAATGAGTATCTGAAGGAATGTTGGTCAATATATAAAACATTAACAATAAATACAAAATTACATATTTAGAAAATCCTAAACAAGATAAATTCAAGGTTCAGAAATATTATATAATGAAATATATATCATGAGTACTATAGAAAATTAAAATATTCAAAAACATGTTATTAATATAAATCTGATATACCATATTTGCCGGCATATAAGACTACTTTTGAAACAAAAAAGTCAACCGAAAATTGGGGGTAAAATATTTCAATATTGCCGCTAAATAAAAATTGTCTGAATATTGCCACAAAACAAATTTTCCAACTCGATCCTGCACCAATCACTGCAAGGCTGCTTGGACTGCCTCTCTAACTCGGCCAATCCAAGCAGGCTTTTGATGCATGCAAATTAGACCATGTTCTGGAATCTGGACCATAATCTACACTGTCAAAAGCCTGCTCAGATTGGCCAGAGTCAGAGAGGAAGTCTATTCCAGTATCCCCTTTGAAACTTTGCTTATTGTGATTGACTCACTGTGGTATATATAGTTGCAACAAAGGAACATTCTGTCTGATACTGCGAATATAGGCCTAAACCTATGTTTTAACTGCAAAATTAAGGGGTCCATCTTATACGCCCAGTCGTCTTATCACTACCATTTTCTCACAAAAACACCTAAAAGTTCCAGAAAAATAGCTGAAGAAATACTTTACACTAAGAATAAAAATAACTTTTTATCCAAAATTGTATGGAACAATTATACAGTGTTTGATTTAAGAATAATACTACCAGTAGAGTATTTGCCTCATAAGTGGCTGACCTGGGTTCAATCCCCAGAACCCCATATGGTCCCTGAGCCCTGCCAGGTGTGATTCTTGAGTAGAGACAAGAGTAAGCATGGTATAAAAAAACAAACATAAAAGGTCAAAATTATACAATATTATTTTATAGTTCTGAAGTTAAAATATAGTATCTGATAAAAAAAAGTACATTAGTTGCATTTATTAACAAAAGGCCTATCCCAAGTGATATACTAACAGAATTTCTTCATATTTAAGGAAATAAAACCAATAACAAATCATTCATTTCAGGAATCAGATCTTTCTGAATAATTTAACGGGAACAAAAATGTCTGACAAAACCAATACCTGACAATAAGGAAAGAAAATTAGAGGTCTATATTCCTTTCAAACATAGGCACAACTTTCTTAAAATATCAAATTAAATCTAACAATATATTGAATTCTTCATAACAGATAGTATTTATACTATATATGCAACATGTAAAATCCATCAATATGAGCCTGGAAAGATAGATAGAACAGCAGTGTTTGCCTTGCACGCAGCCTACCCAGAACCTAAGGTGGTGATTCGAATCCCGGCGTCCCATATGGTCCCCCATGCCTGCCAGGAGCTATTTCTGAGCAGATAGCCAGGAGTAACCCCCTGAGCACCACTGGGTGTGGCCCAAAAAACAAAACAAAACAAAAAAAAATAGATCGATGTAACTCACTATACCAACATTATAATTTATATACAAGATTTATACAGATATTCTAAAAACTAACAAAACGAAACTAAAAAAAGAAAGAAATGAGAAATGTATTAGATTTCATAGTCATTACAATGATTAACTTTGTCCATCAACCTGAATGAACTGAGTGCCCACGTTAGTGTCATTTCTATGTTATCTATAAAGATATTGTAAAAGAAAATGGAGGCGATGATTGGAACAAAAATTTAAAGAAAGATTGAATTCTCTCTTGCTTCCTTTCAGCTTGCTTGAGCTGAGAAATTAGTTTCCTTCTACATTTGAATGATGATATGCTATCATTCTACTTCTAAAGTACTAGATTAGGATTGCAATGGCACAAAATTAGCAATTAAATACATGTAACATATATGCAAGTTGAATTCTATATTGCAGGTGTCCTATTGATTCTCTTGCATAATTTTGACTAACATAGAAATCATTCAAACCAAATTATACATACATATATAACTATGAATAGTGTGATATTTAATAGTGATTCCTGAATTTCTTTCCAATAGGATTAGGCACAAAGAAATCCTTATTCCTATTCATTCTCTCACAGAAAATCTTAGGCAGAATAATAAAGCAATACAAAGAAACAAAGTATGTACAGACAGGAAAGAAGTAAAGTTCTATATTCAGACAGAAATTGATATATAAAATAATCAAAAAATTTACACATATGAAAAAAATTATTACCTTAAGAAGTGGTTTAGCAAGTCCATAGAATGAATAGCTGGGTTCAATTTCTTAGACATTACCAAATATAAAAGGAAAAATATCCAAAATTAAATAATTGAGAGATATTATTCTGTTCATGAATCAAAGAATCTAATATCATAAGGATGCAAGTTCCCCTAGTAGTCATCAATGAACTCATTCAAAGTCAATGTCCCAGCAAGAATTTTTGCATATTGATATGATTGTAAATATAACTAATAGAGCAAACAAACTGAACAGTGAAAAGTTATTTTGCAAAAAAGACTATGGTTGTTATATATGATTTTGGTTTTGATCTAATTATAAAAACCACAGTAATAAGGACAGTGGAGGTCATAAAAAGGACTCATACGTCAATGTCATGTAAATAGTACCACAATATGTGATCAACTAATTTTTAAAGAAGCATGGAAATAATTCAATGAATAAATGAAAGTCAGTTTTACAAATATTGCTATAATAACTAAGCAAACATAAGAATAAGCCTTAAAAATTACTTACACTTCAAGCATAGACCTTATCTATGACTCACAATGATATGTATAACTAAATAGAAGAGAAAAAAAATTACAAATCTAACCAAGGAAAATTCAAAACAAAGAAATTATTTCTGTGGGTTAGACAGAAATTTTAGAAACAGCAAAAAGCACAATACACACACAAATAAATCATAAAAATTGGTCTTACCAAATGTATAAATTTAATAAGCTAAAAAAATAAATAGTAAACCACAGGGCTAGAGAGGTAATATAACAGGTAAGATGCTAGCCTTGAAAGGGGCTGACCTGAGTTCGATTCCTGTATCTTATATTGTCCCCAGAGCATGGATAAAAGTAAGTACTGTGAGCTTATAGTTTTATTTTATTCTTTGCAATGTTAGGGACCAAACTCAGGAACCTCCGCATGTATCTGCCACATCCCCAGCCAAAATAGTACATATATTTTTAGTCATTCTAAGATCTGATATTTTTATTTCATCCAACCAGTTACAGATATATCTAACTGCTTGACATTTATCCCACTGTTCACTTATACAAAACTCATTTTACCCAGTCACTTTTCCTCTGAGATTGTCTTCAAATCCATCAATCATTTTTGCAATGTCCAGTCCATCTCTTGTTAATTCTTGTAATGTACGATGTAGAATCCCCAAGTGAAAAGATTATTCCTATAACAAGCTAAATAGAAGCCCCAAGTGAAATGATCGAGTGGATCCCTTACACAGTGCCTCAAAGTCTGACTATATTTAGAGAAAGGCTTTTAAAGAGTGATAACGTGGTTTAAAACTAAGTGTGGGAAAACCAGCAAGATTCAAGTACTGTGCAAAAGGAAGGTCCCCTGTTTGTGACATCAGGCTGGGAATCTCTGCGAATCCACACCTGCCTAGTGGGGCCGACTGCAAAGAACTGTGAGTTTTGTCTTTTCTTTGTGTTTATCTTTTGTCTCCTGTCCTCTGGACCTCGTGGGAGTGGGCCATATTGGCCCAAAAAAAAAAAAAACTAGCTCTCCCAGAGGTCCATCCTAGGGCAGGAACGCCCAGGAATATGCCATTACAGTGAAAACCAGCAAGATTCAAGTACTGTGCAAAAGCAAGGTCCCCTGTTTGTGACATCAGGCTGGGAATCTCTGCGAATCAGTGCCTGCCTAGTGGGGCCAAATGCAAAGAACTGTGAGTTTTGTCTTTTCTTTGTGTTTATCTTTCTTCTCCTTTCCTCCGGACCTCGTGGGA
>PVKC010029653.1:0-15069 GCA_004027635.1 Crocidura indochinensis
GACAGCACTCTAATTTTAACTACCAAAACCATGTTCATTTATCAATATATTATTTCTAACCAATTTTGTCCTAATGAGACATCTCCTCTTTTTCAATCTACCACACATATTCTTGCTTTCCTATTATCCCTACAGCCCAGTTTTGAGCATGCTAGTCTCCTTAAAAAAGCATTCTTTTCATGATTTCCTATGCCAGGAAGAAACTTTTTTTCAGCGAAGTTAAAACTTTTTTTTCATAATATATTTGAAAGACTATGTAGGATTCCACTGAATATTTACTGTCTTATACAATATATATTAGACAAAATTTGTATAGATCAAGGCTTTCATTATAGTAGTGGGAGGAAGAAAGAAATGCATTTAAAAAGGAAAAGCAAAGAGCAGACCTAGCTTTGGTCTTCTTCAGACCTCCCATGCCCTTTCCCTCCCCCAGTTTTTGAAAGCATAAACACAAACAACAGTCTGAGTTATTGTTATGGTTTTATATTTTTGGCACAATTTACCTCTGTGAAATAACCAAGTTTTGTTTTTGTTTTTGTTTTTATAACTTAGTTTTTTTGAGCAAGGAGTGGACCCAGTGGTTCTAGGGCTTATTCCTGGCTCTGAACTCACGCCTGGAGAGATTAGGAAAACATATGCTGTTCCAGGGATTGAATCCTGGTTAGGCATGTACAAGGCAAGTGACTATTTATTTCTTGGGGCCCCAACATAATAACTTAGATCTTTTATCTCCCAAAGCAATTAGCACTTATTAGTGTTGATTTTCAGTTTTAAATTTATTTTAATTATTTTTTCAGGCTTGTAGTATAAAATATATTTTGCTTATAATTTTTTTGCATAAACATAAATATCAAAAAGTATCATGATGAATTTAAGGGATTGAAGAGGTCAATCATTATTTTTATAATTTTAACAATGTACACATTATAATGATATGTGTTTCAGTGGTGCTTTAAATCCAAAATAGTAAGGAATTACTATTTTTTGTTTGCTTTTTTGTTTTTTGGTCACACCTAATGGCGCTCAGGAGTTACACCTGGCTCTGCACTCAGAAATGGCTCCTGGCAGGCTCAAGGCACCATATGGGATGCTGGAATAGAATCCTGGTATTTCCCAGGTCAGCCGCATGCAAGGTAAATGTCCTACCACTACACTATCTCTCTGGCCTCACTATTTTTTGAAGCTTCACTTTCAGAAAAATTGTTAAATGTCATACACAAAAACAGTAACTACTAATATATGATTATAGAGAACAAAAATATTTATCTATGAATCATGTCTAAATCAAAAAGCAATGTCTTTTGTAACAGAAATATATAAAATGTAGAGGGGCCAAAATGATAGCTGAACATGTAGAATGTTTGCCTTGCACAAATATGGTCCCCCAAGCCTGCCAGGAGTGATTTCTGAAGACAGAGCCAGGTGTAATCCCTGAGTGCTGCTGGGTGTGTCATAGAAACCAATAAATAAACATATATATGTATATATATATATATATATATATATATATAAAAGAAAGTAGGCAAAACCATTATATCTCCTATTTTTATAAATGACTCCCAAAGTTTCCAAAAATAATATTGCATAACTTCATAGCTATTACCTTGTTCATAAACACATATCTCCTTCCATCATGGTGTAGTCTGAGTGTCTAGGTTTAATTTCAAATAATTTTTATAATAATGAAAACAGCTTACCTCACTAAGGAAAAGACCTTTATATATGACATCACTTGCAAAGGACGTAAATGATCTCTGTTAATAATCTATTTTTAAATTCCATTCCACTCATTTTCCAGAAGAGACCATATAAACTGCATTCAGAGAGGTAATCTTTGCCCAAACATCTGTCTGTGAGAGGAAACACTCAAAGTCACTGTTGGTCCCAAAACTGAAGTTTATTATAAACTATACCCAGAATTTGGCATAGAGAGGTGGGCAGGGTCAGTCTTGGTAATCAATACTGGCAGAGCAAATTGCTAATTCCACCAGATAGTGCTTATTTCCAAGTACAGCTGACCACAGGCTTTGCCCGATGCCAAGTCCCAAAGAGCTCAAACAGCACAGCATATGATGTCTTAAAGTGCCCCATGACCATCCCAGAGACTTTCTTCTTGAAAAAGATACCAGTTAGGATGATCTGAGCCACAGGAACAGTGAAACTCAACTAGTAGTGATGGATACCAATAGAGGATTTGTCAATTCACAAACCAAGCAGCCAGAAAGCATAGGTAGCCCAGAAGTTTAAAAAGTAAAAATATTCACAATGCCATCAAGGACTCAGATTCCTTTTATATTTCTGATGCCCTTGATTTTTTATTGTCCTGAACATTTTTCTCCAGTGATATTTATAAGAATGGTTTTCCCACTTCCAATGTGTTACGTTTTATATACTCACACCACAGTACAGAAGACAGTTTTCTCATTCCTGTCTTTTCTAGGAGAAAATCCCTTCAGAGCCCTCAGCCCCTAGCTATATTGAAGGAGAGCAGTATCAGTCATTTTGCTGTCTTACATTCTTGCCTGACAAAGTCTGACAGCAAGAGAGAAGTGGTGCTTGGCCAGGGAGTAGGAGCAGCTGCAGGGAGCAATTGGGTGGAGAGTCAATAGTGCCGTGACACAAAGTTAACAGCTTTTAAATGGCTGCTCCTTTGAAATATAAACATTTAAAGTATGCTCCTTTGTGCTAACATATAACATTCTTCGCCAGCACATATTACTATATTTACACAGCTAAGATTGAATATGAGTGGCACCTTTCAGAAGAAGAGGAAGGTAATAAATGCATCGAAGATTGGCATGTGCAAGTATATTTCTAACTAATGATGATCAGTATAACTAAGAATTATCTAATGGTTGATTTTTCCCCTTAGATATCAATTAATTAGTTCAGGATTTTAATCAGAATACTTAAACCCTTTGACTCAAATTCCCCATTTACAAAAAGTGATCACATGAAAAATATGAGTGGATAAATAATTTTTTGAAATTTATTTTTGATTATTTAAATAAAAGCAGATCTTGACAATTACTGGATTTCTCTCCAAGACTAGAATTTGTATAGGTAGATCATAGAAGTGTTCTAGTTGAAATTAATGATAAAAAAGCATAATATAATCACATTATTTTAATCACATCATTTGAGCCTTGTTTATATTTGTTAAATTTTTTTATATCTACACTACTACCTATTAACAGTTTAATCACACAAACTTGCAACCATCATTTTTCTCATGAGTCAATTTCAAAATGAAGGCTCAAATGCAAAGAAAACAAATTAAACTAAGGAATTCTAAAGCTACAAAAAGTTGTACTTTTACTTAGCAAATAAGCCCTGGTCAAAGTTGTCATGATGAAAAAAATGATAAATAAATATCCGGAATTGTTACTACAATGGCAGAAAAAAAAGACTTAAAACATAAGAGTGAAACTTTGGGTTGGGGGTGGGAACTAAGAGGAAAATTGATAGAAAGATGGCCTTTGTGTCTCCAAGAATGAAGCTGTGATGAGGAGCTCACCCTGGAAGCTTGTGAGAAATGCAATCTCCTGGACTCCACCTGAACCACTGAAATCGTTCTTGGATTCCAACAAAACTCTCAGGCAATTCCATCACGGTTAAAGTCTATAAAGGATTGCTCTAGCATGTGAGGAAATATCTCAAAGAAATAAACTCTGGTAGAGTATAGATTCTTCAAATCCTAACCACTTAAGTGGTAGTAAGTGCTGGGAGTGAAAGACAGGTTGAATGAATGGGATATAGAAAATCAAGTGAACTAAGAAAGCACATCAAGAGAGAAACAATGACAATTATGATGGTTGTTATCTTTGTGCAGACACTCATATTGGCAGGCACTTCGGCATTGCTTTTTATGCATTTTTTCCTAATCTTTACTCTAATCCCACAACGCAGAAAGAATCAGGAGAGAACTCAGGAAAAGTAGGCAATTTGCCTAGGTCAACATCGATGAAATCAACTCCTGAGCTTTGTAATAGACCATCCTAGTTTAAATTCTGTCAGTGTCTTAAATTGTATGGTATTGGCTTACCATTGAACTACAATATCACAGGATTTCAGGGATTATCTTCATATATATCTGAGGATAGATATATAAATACTTTGTTCTGAGAATTATTTCTAACATGTTTAAATAAAGATAGATTATGTCAATTATTGAATCTATTCCAATATGTAATTGCTTCCACTCCCAAATAATCATTTCACTATATTCTGATTCTCCTTTTTCCTGGTAACCACATAGCTTTTCGAGTCAAGGAGTTACTTTGGGATTTCTTTGGGTTATTTTTTTTTCAGCTTATTTGCTTTAGTAGTTCATATTCCAAATATGAGTAGAACCCAATGAAAATTACCCATTTTTTGTTTTCTTATATATTATTTAACTTTGTATAAAACCTCAAATTCTATCAATTTAGCCACCAATTACATTATTTCCTTTTTTAATGAGTGTGATATTCCACTGAGCATATATTCTACATATCTTTTATTAACCATCACCTGATGGGCATTTAGGTTGTTTATCTTTTAACCATTGTGACTAATGCTACTATAAACATAGATGTAGAAATATACTTTTGAATTAGCATTTTCATATTCTTTAAGTAAGTATGTTGGAATGATAACACTATAACACAACATAGAATTTCCATAAAGAGACTTTTTATTTTCCATAGAAGCCATACTAATTTATTGTATCCTTTTCCCTAACATTTTCACTAATGCTTGGTTCAAATCTTTTTTTTTTATTAGGCCATTTTCCAAATGTAATGTGATATTGTGTAAGGTAATATTGTAAATTTTATTTTTATTTTATTTTATTTTTTGGGGAGTCACACCCGACAGTGCTCAGGGGTTACTCCTGGCTCCATGCTCAGAAATTGCTCCTGGCAGGCACGGGGGACCATATGGGGCACCGGGATTCGAACCAATGACCTTTTGCATGAAAAGCAAACGCCTTACTCCATGCTATCTCCCGGGCCTGTAAATTTTATTTTTATACCCCTAAAATAATGCATTTTTTATAAATAAAATGATGCATTTTTTATGTTATGCCTATATGAATATCTTATTTGAAAAAATGTCTGTTCAAGTGTATTTTGCCCATTGATTTCTCTGTCACAGATATGTGTGAGCTCTTTTATATTAATTCTTATAGATGTAAATATTTAAATATACTTTTCCAAGTTTTAGGTTGACTTTTGTTTAATGGTAGACATTTTTGCTATGTAAATGCTTATTCATTTGAGTCAGTCTGATTTGTCTACTCTTACGTTGTTTCCCTGCTACTGGAGTTGAACTTCTCAGTATATCTCTGAAATGCATTTAAAAATATATGTATTTTGTTGGCATCAAAGCAGTATTGTAGTGGTAGGGCATTTGCTTTGCAAGCGACTGACCTAGGATGAATCTCGGTTCGATCCCCTGGCATCCCATACAGTCCCCAAACCAGGAGTGATTTCTGAGTGCATAGCCAGGAGTAACCCTGAGCATCACTGGGTGTGGCCCAAAAAACAAACAAATATATATGTATATATGCATATATATCTATATATACACGTTTTGTGGTTTATGGTATAATATTAAGATAATATTTATAATATTTATGGTATAATATAAAAATATAATATTTTATTCTTTTGAGAATTTGTGTACATGTTTTATATTGATTTATTGTAAATTTAATGTTAACATATGTAGGATCATTCTTGGACTTTGTGTTCTAGTTCGTGAAGCTTTAATTTTTCTTATTGGTTTGTTTTGTTTTATTCTGGGTGTCACACCCACAATGCTTGAAGCATACTCCTGTGTCTGTTCACAGGGACCACGACTGACTCTTCCAGGGGACCATATGGATGTTGGGATTGAATTTGAAGTCAGCCACATAGAAGACAAGCATCCTACCCACTGCACTATCACTTTGGTCCAGAGCTCTTCTGTTTTATTACAATACCACACTGTTTCAATTACTGTTCTTTGGTATATATTCCTCAATAATGAAGTGCACTGTTATCAATTTTCTTTATTCTTTAATAATTTTTTTCATGGTTCTATAAACACTTTAGAACTATTTGTTCTATTTTCTTAAAAATATACTTTTTAATTAAGGTGTATAGAAAAGAAAATAATCAGGGAACAGGGATTAAGGCTTGTGTTATATTGGTGATTGGTGATGTGGGAGAATGGTATGGCTATAAACCCAAAGCACAGACTCTACAATACTGAAAACATGAGGTTTAAGCTGAGACCATTAAACTTTGTAATCTGCCTGCCAAGGGGGTGGGGGGGGGTTGATGGAGTATGGGAACACTGGTGATCTGAGTTGATTTATTTAGCTAAATAAAAATCTTTAAAATTAATCGTAAACAAAAGGTAAAAGATTTTAGGGGCCAGCGAGGTGGTGCTAGAGGTAAGGTGTTTGCCTTGCAAGCACTAGTCAAGGAAAGGACCGTGGTTCGATCCCCCGGCGTCCCATATGGTCCCCCCAAGCCAGGGGCAATTTCTGAGTGCTTAGCCAGGAGTAAGCCCTGAGCATCAAATGGGTGTGGCCCAAAAAACCAAAATAAATAAATAAATAATAAATAAATAAAAATACATTTTAAGGATGATGTTGAAAATATTGATTGCTTTAGGTAGAATGTTAAATACATTTTAAATATATAGTGTTTAAATCTATGAACACTAGGTCTTTCTAGTTATGTGCCTCCTTATTTAATATTTAGAATAAGTTTAGAATTTAGAATGAGTTTACTAATAACCTAGAGTTTCTATGTATAGTTTCTATTTGTTCATTTTGGTTTATTTGTGGCCACAACTGATGGTGCATCAAGGCTACTCACAGTGCAATGTTACTGGTAGTTCTGGTGTTTCTGGTGGAGCTTGGAAGACAGTTTGGTGCTGGGGATAAGAACAAGTATTCCCAGAGGGAAATAGGCACACTAACCCTTTGTTCAAGCTACCTTTCTGACCCCCTCATATCCCAAATCAGATTTTTCTTTTTTTGATGAAATTTCTTAAACATGATTTTTCCTAATTTTATCTAACCTAAACTTTGCACATAGAAATCAAATGGATTTATCTGTATTGATTTTGCATTCTGCCATGTTACTAAACTCATTTCTAGTCATTGAATAGTATTGAGTAGATCGAACCACTTAAATACATATAATATACATCGTTTTTATTACTTAGTAGTGGAAAATATATTTTTGATATGAGAAGAGCTGTTCTAGTCCTTTTCACTACATCGTTGCCTTGGAACAAGTTGTTTCAACCTTTCACTTTGAGTATAGTCTTGTCATTATGTGATCTCATGTGAGATCTCATGTGCATAAAATTCTTTGCTTTTTTATATTGGTGATTTTGAATTTTTTCAACATTTTTTATTAGATCACTGTGAGATACAGTTACAAAACTTAATCAATCTAACTACTGTGCTTTTTGATTGCTATATTGAGACCATTCATCTTTAACATGGTTATTTATTATTGTAATGAACTTGTTGCCATTCTCTCTTGTTTTCTATTTCTAATTTTTCTCTCTTCCATTAATTTCTGGTTCTCATTTCATGTAGATGCTTTTCTGGCTTATTCTTTCAGTTTTCTCATTTTTCCTTCAAAAGCTGGCTTTTTTGGGGGGGGGGTTACCATGGAGATTTATCATACTTTCTATATCTAAAAAAATTATTTTTGTGCTGGTAATGACTCATCAATGGATAATACCATTTCTGTCTTTTTACCCTCCACTTTCATCTTTTAGTTTGTGTGGTCTTATTTGTGTTTGCTTTGGGGCCACACCTGGATATGCTCAGGGCTTACTCCTGGCTCTGTGCTTAGACATCACTCCTGGCAATGACCAGAATATTTTGGGTCCTGGGCATTAAACCCAGGTCACCGTATGCAAGACAATATCTATACTATTTTCTGGCCTTTCTACTTCTATCTCATCTTTAATCTTATATAATTTTTACTATTTATTCCTTTGCTCAAGATGTCACTTTTTAAATTTACTTTTTCTATTGAACTCTCAATATTTTTGTAGAGTAGACCTGTGATGAAACTATACTAGCTTTTCTTTGTCAGAAAGTCTTTTTTCCATTATATTTTAATGATAATTTTGCAGGATAAAGTATTTTTCACTAGAAATTTTTTGGGTCTTTGATTATTTTTTAGTCCTGAGCCATAATGATGCTCAGGATGTACTTCTGACTCTGTACTCAAGAGACCACATGTGCCACAGGTCTTTGACTCCAATTGACCAATGCAGATTAATGACCTTACCTGCTAAACTAACTCTCTGGCCTACAATTAGAAATTTGGGGCATTTAATAGCCCAGATATATGTAATTTTACTCTTATTTCTAGCCCATTTCTTCAAGATGTTTCATGAAATCAAAGGAGGGCACCTTGGTATTTTAGTCTTCTCCTACCTCCCATCTCACACAGGAACTTTCTATATTGTTCTCTTATATATAGACTTTTAGATTTTTAGATATATGAGATATATAATTTTAAGCAATTATTGTAGTTTTTTTGTTTGTATTTTTTGGGGGTCACACCTGGCAGCTCTCAAGGGTTACTCCTGGCTCTATGCTCAGAAATCACTCTTGGCAGGCTCAAGGGACCATATGGGATGCCAGGATTCGAACCACTGACCTTCTGCATGAAAGACAATCCCTTACCTCCATGCTATCTCTCCGACCCCAGAATTTAATTTTATTTTTTTTCTTATTCCATATTGAGTTCAGGGCTTTCTCCTGACTCTACTCAGGGATCACTTTGGAAATGCTCAGAGGTCCATTTATGGTGCCAGGAATTGAACCTACGTTGATTGCTTCATACCAACTATACTGCCTCTCCAATAATTTTTATAGAGTCTATAGTTAGCAGTGTTCAGGCTCAGTGGTGCTTGAGGGTCACCAAAGTCACATTGGTCTGCACTTAAGAAGTCATGCATGCTGGACATAAAATGCCTTGCCTTAAGTAAGTGTGGTATGTGCTCTACTCTTGAATCATGGGCCTGAACTGCATTTACTTCAGTTTTTGTTCAAGGAGTTTCTAATCAATGTTCAGGGAAAATGGGATTGGGACACTCCTGGCAATAAGCAATCAATTCTACATGATGACTGTTCTTGGGCATGAAATGGTATGTTGATCAGGCCTAATTGTGCTGGAGGCCAAACAAACTACAAAGCCAGAAAACAAACTTTTCTCATTCTGAGTTTAAATAAGTTAAATTAGCATATATATATATATATATATATATAAATAATATGCTTACTAGTTTATTCTATATCCCTTGGATTTGCCTCTCAAAATATTTTTTCTTTATTAATGTTTTTATACAATTTGATTACAAACATAATTGTAGTTGGGTTTCAGTCATATAAAGAACACCCACCTTCACCAGTGCAACATTCCCATTACCAATGCCCCAAATCTCCCACCTCTCTACCCCCAGCCCCGCCCACCTGTATTTGATACATTCAGATACATTCTCAATATAAGCCTGCAAACTACATTTTTCATTGAACTTCTTTGAAGTCCATTTTCCCACTTTTCTTACCAACTATACTGTCTCTCAAATAATTTTTATAGAGCCTATAGTCAGCAGTGTTCAGCTGAATGTCTCATTCATTCACATTGTTATGTTAGTTGTCAGTGTAGTTATTTCTCTAACTGCACTCACCACTCTTTGTGGTGAGCTTCATATCGTGAGCTGGACCTTCCTCTCAAAATATTTTTTAAAAATCAAAAAAGGAGAAAGAAAAGGGAAAAAATTTAAAAAAAAAAAAAAAAAAGGGCTGCCTGGTTGCCGCTGAACCCCTAGCAAGGGGTGGTTGCTGCCCTGACACTTGGCTGCCTATTTTGAGAACAACCCCACCCAGAAGGTACCATATGGGATGCCAGGCGATCAAACTGCTGTCTACCCTAGGTTAGCCGCGTGCAAGGCAAATGCCCTACTATGTGCACTACCACTCCGGCACAAGGGAATGCTCTCTTTTTTTTTTAACTGAAACCCAACTACAAACATGCTTATAATCATGGTGCTAAATAAAGATGTTGATTAAAAAATAAAAATAAAAAGGATATTTTACATACAGATTTGTTTACATACAGAAATTGCATACAGAACTCTAGAATTACTTTGAGTCATATTGCACATATAAAATATTCAAAATGTTTATGAATTAAGGATGCTTGATTCTTAGGAAATTAATCTTACCTTGAATAACAACAACAACACAAACAAAAACAACATTATTATAGAAGCAATGAGCCTGGTAGGAGTGTATCTTGAGAATAGTTATAAGGCTGGTTGTATGTACCTTGAGTCCTGTCACTGATGGGCTAAGTGGCATACTATAGGTTAAGGTACGTCTCTGTGACACAACTTCCTCACTTGAAAATTAGGCACTTGATTAGGTGACTGCAAAGGAACACATCTCAATCTTCTTCCCAGAAAAGTATTTCTGTGAGAAAATGGATTTTAAACAAGTTCAATTAAAAATGCAGTTTGCAGGCTTATATTGAGAGATTCTGGATCAAAATCCAAATGCCACTAAATAAAGTATTGTGATTGTTATTGTGTTTTGATTTAACCTACCCTGTGTGATGACAATAAGAGTATAGAGTTCTCTTTGAGGGAGTGAGAAGAGGTCAGGAACATTCACTGGGATTTCCATTGTTGCCTATTTCCTTTCAGGAACCTTCAAAGATTAATACAGTAGCATTAGAGCAGCACTTATTAGTTCCAGAAAAATCACTCCTGCAATATCTTCTATTATTGCAGAAGACCTTTATGAAAGGCTTTTAGATGTGTATTGTCACATTTCAATTAATTGCTTTACATACATAAGGTTTCTGAGTAGTAAATTAGTATATAGATTGTTACAGTGTACTATTTTCTCAGCTAATGTTATGAAAAGGATTTTTTTAAATACTAAAACAACTGATCATTTAAAGATCTCAGACAACTAAAATGATAAACTGATTGAATGGTTTTCCTTTTTTATCTTTGGATTTATTTATAAATGGATTCTTCCAATATAGCTATTCAGGTCACTTCAGTGTCTTCATAACATATAAAATCAGCTTTAGACCCAAATAACCTGTGGCCTACACTAAAACAAGTTCATACATGTTATTGCTTGTTTCTGTAAGAATCTATTGATGACTTTCAGGAAACCTGGATAAGTAGAAACAAAATTTAAATCAACCAGGAGATCAAGGAAACTCATGTCTTCTTATCTACATTGAGAAACTTTTTCGAACAAAAATGAGTAGATGATTAATAGCCTCCTTTTCAAATATATATAAAAACAAATATACAATAAAAACAATATTAGGAGGGGAAAATATAATGAAAAAGTATGTTTAACAGTTATATATAACAACCATATTTTTCCTTTGAGAGATATACCTGATATTACTCAGTGTTTATTCATTGCTCTGCACTCACAGATTACTTCTGGCTGGGGATAGGCATGGGGTTTCTGGGTATCAAACTCAGGTCAATCCTTACCTTACACCTTAGCTGCTGTACTATCTCTCCAGCACTCAAGGATTAATACATTTTAAACAGTATTTTCAAAGTGACTTTATTTCACTCCTTATGAATAAAACAAAATAATACTTGAAAGCCAAAATAATTGATCAAGTAAACCGGTGCTTCATTTTATTTCATGGTCTTTCTTTTATTCAGCCTATAGACTATAGAGGATGCTTTCAAAAATTCTATAACTGCTTTATGAAGTAATTACCCTGTTCCCCCAAAATTCAGAAACATATATCTGTCATAGACTGCCAACTAACAGTGTTCTTGATCAATTGTGCCTATTTTTCCAAGCAAATCTTTCATCTGTCCCAGGTCTCTGTCTAAAATCTTCTCCCCTCTCTCATATTACTAATCTTCTGTTTTTCTGGAATTCTCTTTTTCACCTTCCTCATGCTGATGTCATCATTTTATATCTTCTTGCATGGAATTTGTGGGTAATGGAGGTAATAAAAGAAAATAAAATTTTGGTATACATCATCTCTAATTTTCATAATGAAAAATATTTTCTAAAGTCAAGCAAGAGTATTGCTTTTAGGCAGAAGCACATTTTTCAAATATCTTCCCAAGAACTTCTTTACATTCTTGAAGCAAAGTTTGTTATTTGTTTTAAAATACAAGTACCCCCAAAAGGTCAAATACAGTTTATGTAATGAAACACCTGCATAATCAATATCTGATTATAAGATAGAGAAAATTAACTGTCTACAGATTTAGCCATTACATCTACTTTTAGTCACTATAAAAGAAAGTCATTTTTGACCACTTATTCTAGCAGCTGGGGGTGGGGGACAAAGAAGGGGGATATGGAATGCATGCTGGGAGTAGGGATGGAGGGTGAAAAACACTGGTGGTGGGAAAATTCACTTTGGTCAAAATAAAAATTATTTTTTTTAAAGAAAAGAAAGTCACTGTTAATACTTCTTATACCATAGATCATTTTGCTTTATTTTGAACTTTGTATAAGTGAATTCATTTTACTATGCACCCTTATCTCACAATCTTCTCTACCTAAATATTGTGAAACTCATTCATATTTTGGAGACAATAGTTTTTCATATATGTTGCTATATGTCATGGATTTTTACAAATATGCCACTACCCATCCATACTTGGTAGGTATTCAGTTTTTCTATTTTTAAAAAATTACGAATTTATGTACAATCATGAATTATTTTTATGAATATATATATTTATAACACACATCTGGATTGAAATTGAGAACCAGTTTTAGTAGACACTACCAATGACTTTCTAAGATAGATAAAACAGTTCATAGTCTCACTATCAATCACTCCAAATATTATTTAATATACAGTATATAACAGTAGGATTTTAATTTGCATGTCCTGATATTTAATGAAGTTTCCAAATATTTATGTTAATTCCTTTATGGAATGCTGTTCATATCTTAGTACACTTCTGTCAAGCTGTCTATATTTTCAATACCTACTCATCTATATTCTTGGACCAAATAACTTATAAAGGCCTATGTTTATTAAACCATTTATTATGCATATTACTAAATTTTATATGCAGTTTTGTTTAGAACTTTTGCTTCTAAATTCAGGAAAGATACTGGCTTGAAATGTTTTTTATATTTATAATATTTTCAGTATTAATTAGGACTTATGCAACTGCCTCATGAAAACATCTAGGAAACATTTCCACTTAAATGCATTCTGAAAAAAATTTTGAAATGAAGTTTGTGTTATTTTTGTCTTAAATTATATATATTTTACTATTATTGTACTTCTTAATTATCTATTAGTTGAGATTATATGTTTATTAATGCTGTTAATGATGATACTTTATGAACAAAATTTCAACACCACACTTTTCACCAGTGTACCCAAGTAAAACCAATACTCTCCTAAATTTTAAAATAATGTATCATGAGGTTTATAGCCTTCTATGGAAGGTTTAAAATAATGAATTTGATTTCTGTAATAAAATTAAAATGAGAGGGTGGGTGAGATTTAAAAAAATAATAATATTAAAATGATATTGAGGGCACCTTTAATAATTACGTTTTTAAAAGAAGTAAGTTCATTTATCCTAAGTAATCAACTTAATAACATAACATTTTCTATATTATCATTGCTTACTATATTCATGATTTTAATTATGTCAGGCTGTCATTTATCATGTTGATATCTTCTATTTTCACTTATATTCTTGCTAAAGACTATCAACTTATTCTACTTTTTCAGGGAACCAAATTTTAAGTTTGTTGAATTTTCTGTTAAAATAATTTTTATTTTTGGAAAAGTTAAAAATGTTCTATTTACAAAATACATATAAAAATGCTCCACATCATTAATCATCAGGGAGATGCAAATCAAAACAAGAATGAGATATAATCTCATGCCACAGAGAATAGCATAAATTTCACACACACACACACACACATACCCATACACACACACAGACACACACACACACAAAATACTGCTAGTACTGGTGTGGATGCAGAGAAATAGACTCTCATTCACTGCTGGTGGGAATGCAGACTTGGCCAGCCTTTTTGGAAAACAATATGTGCATACATCAAAAAGTTATAAATTGAGCTTTCATATGACTTCTAGGATACACTCCAGGAGCACAAACATACAATACAAAAATGCCTTCTGCACTCATATGTCCAGCACAGTACTATTTACAATAGCCAGTATCTGGAAACAACTCAGGTGCCTGACAACAGATGAGTAGCTAAAGAAACTGTGATTTATATACAAAGTGGTATACTAAGTAGCCATTAGGAAAAATGAAGTCATGAAACTTGCTTATACATGGATGGACATGAAGGCTATTATGCTGAGTGAAATCAGCCAGAGAGAGATAGTCATAGAATTATCTCACTCATTTTTGAAATATAAGAAAAAAGAAAAATAAGGGTATAGTGTTAATACTCAAAAATAATAGAGACTGAAAAGAAAAAAAAGAAAAAAAAAAAAGAATAGAGACAAAGATTAGGAGATCCAGCTCAGTCAGCTAAGCTCACCATAAAGTGTGGTGAATGTAGCTAGAGAGGGTCTAATAGGATAATCATAGCTAGAACTGATCATACTCTGGACAAGAACTGGGCACTGAAAGGGAAGAAACTAGCAAGCAAAGCACTTCATCATTAATAATAGTGTCAAGAAGAGAGAGAGAGTGGGGAGTGAGAGAGAGAGAGAGAGAAGAAATTTGCTTGCCTTAGATAGAGTAAAACAGGGATGAAGTGGGAGGGAAATGGGATACATCCATGATTGGAAAGGAGTACTGGTGAAGGTATACATTGTATGACTAAAGCCCTACAATGAACAATTTTGTAATCACAGTGCTTAAATAAAGTCATTTAAAAATATGTTCAAGTTAAGTGATTTTTACCTTACATCCACCATAGCTAGAGAACATATTCTGAATTACTAAAAAGTATTGAAGTCTGCTTAATTATGAGTACATGAACAATTATGACAGATATCTCATTTGCACCTAATAAAGTATATTGACATTTGTATG
>PVKC010029654.1:0-15057 GCA_004027635.1 Crocidura indochinensis
TTTGGTATCTTGGCTTTACTGTCTTTTTCTTGGGCCTCCTGCCCTTTTGGTCCAATCTCAAATTCATTTTCCAGGGCTTTAGGCCCTTTTGGTATCTTGGCTTTACTTTCTTTTACTTTGGCCTCTGGTCCTTTTGGTGCAATATCATACTCATTTTCCAGGGATTTAGGCCCGGCTTTACTCTCTTTAACTTGGGCCTCTGGTCCTTTTGCTGCAATCTCATACTCATTTTCCAGGGATTTAGGCCCGGCTTTACTCTCTTTAACTTGGGCCTCTGGTCCTTTTGCTGCAATCTCATACTCATTATCCAGGGATTTAGGCCCTTTTGGTATCATGGCTTTACTCTCTTTTTCTTGGGCCTCCTGTCCTATTAGTCCAATCTCATACTCACTTTCTAGGGCTTTTGACCCTTTTGGTATCATGGCTTTACTCTCTTTGTCTTGGGCCTCTTGTCCTTTTGGTGCAATCTCATACTCATTTTCCAGGGTTTTAGGCTCTTTTGGTATCTTGGTCTTATTCTTCTTTTCTTGGACCTCCTGTCCTTTGAGTATTTCAATCTCTTGCTCCTTTTCCTGGGCTTTAGGTCCTTTTACTATCTTATCCTCACTCTCCTTTCCTTGGGCCTCCTGCCCTTCTTGCATCTCGGTTTCTTCCATTTTCCTTTGGGTCACCTGTCTTTTTAGTATTGTAGTATCACTCTCCTTTCCTTGGGCCTCCTGCCCTTCTTGCATCTCGGTTTCTTCCATTTTCCTTTGGGTCACCTGTCTTTTTAGTATTGTAGTATCACTCTCCTTTTCTTGGGTGTCCTGTTGTTTTAGTTTTTCAGCATTACTCCATTTTACCTTATGGTCTGCCTCTGTTCTTATCTCTTCTTTCTCCAACTTAATTTCTTTTGCTTTGATAGTTGCCTTCTTTTTTTCTCTTGGTGTCAAAGACATTTTAGAAACTCTGACTGAGATTTCGTCTTCACTACTCTGAGAACTTGAGGTGCTTACATATTTTAGGGTCTGGCCTTTGGAATCTGTTTTTTGGACAAATTCTTCCCTCTTGTAACCTGGATATATAACTTAGCAGACAAAAAAAGTACATGATTCAGATATCAAGGTTATTTTTCTATATCCTTACATTTTCTTTAATAATATTTCTTATTTGTCTTAAAATTGAGAAATGAGTAATAATATAAACTTTTCCTGAAAAACTAAGAGGTAATACTTATGCATGAAATTATACAGGTATGCAGTGCTCTTTTCAATAAATTAGAAAACATTGAAAGTATAAAAATGAATGAACCCTAGTTTAGTATATTGTAGTTAAACAAAAATGCTTGATAGCTAATGTAGGATACATTATCAAAAATATGATTTTAGGAAAAGATAGAAAAATATTTGCTCTTAAAACAAAAGAACTCAGGGGCCAGAGTGATAGCATAGCAGTAGGGTGTTTTGCCTTTACACATGGTCAACCCAGGAGGGACCTTGGATAAATCCTCAGTGTCCCATATAGTCTCCAAGCCAGGAGTTATGAGAGCATAGCCAGAGTCACAGGGTGTTGTCCCCAAAGCAAAAACAAACAAAACCCTAAAGAACTCAAAAGGCTAAAGAGTTAGCACAAGAAGTAAGATGCTTGCCTTGTAGGCAGAAGACTCTAGTTAAAATTCATAGACCCATGAGACCCACTGTTGAGTCACTCCTGAGCACAGAGTTAGGAATAGTCCCCAAGTATGACTAGTGGTGTGTGCCCCCAATCCAAAAAGTAAAAAAATAGCTCAAATATGGTTTTATTTTATAATACATATATACATTATGCAAGCATAGCAATACATATGAGTTATTGTTTCTTATTAACTAGTGTTTGCTGTTTTGGGAACTTTATATACATTAACTTATTTAACTCTTACAAAAATTAGGGTAGATGCTATATGATCTTCATTTTATAGATGATGAAACAGAGGCATGGGATGTATAAATGATTAAGAGTATTATTGAAGTTAATGAAGCTAGATTTCAACCTAAGTTATTTGCACTGGATAGTTGATTTATTGTTGCTTTATTTTATTTATTTATTTATTTATTTATTTTGGTTACATCCAGCAGTGCTTAGGAGTTACTCCTGGCTCTGTTCTCAGAAATCACTCCTGGCAGGCTTGGGGGACTACATGAGATGCCAGGAATTGAACCCAGGTCCGATTTCTGTTGGTTGGATATGTGTAAGGCAAATGCCCTACCACTGTGCTGTCTTTCCAGACCCTGTTGTTTTGTTTTTGGACCACATCTAACAATGCACTGGTGTTACTCCTGGCTTTGTGCTTAGAAATCACTCCTGGCAAGCTCAGGGGACCATACGGGATACTGGAGACTAAACTTGGGTCAGCAGTGTGCAAGGCAAATGCCCTACCCACTGTGCTATTGCTCCCACCCTTAGAATTTAGTTTTAACCTTTTTTTTTTTTTTTGGTTTTGGGCCACACCCGGTGACACTCAGGGGTTGCTCCTGGCTATTCGCTCAGAAGTCGCTCCTGGTAGGCACGGGGGGCCATATGGGGAACCGGGGGATCGAACTGCGGTCCTTCCTAGGTTAGCACAAGGCAAGGCAGGCACCTTACCTCCAGCGCCACCGTCCGGCCCCCAGTTTTAACCGTTTTAACCAGCCGTCTAGGCTGCTTCTTTTGGTATCTGTTTACTTAAAAAAAATTTCAGATCTGAAATGAAATGAGTGAAAAAAGTAAGAGGAAGTGAGATAAACATGGAATGGTCTCACTCATCTATGACTTTTGAGAAAAATGAAAAACATTTGTGTAATGATTCTCAGAGACAAAATAGAGGAGGACTGGAGGGTCCAGCTCCTGACATGAAGCTCACCACAGGGATAATTTAGTGCAGTCACAGAAATAATTACACTGAGAACCATCATAAAAATTTTCAGATCCTTTTTATAATTTATAGATAAGTTGTATTTTCTGTATCTCGATATCTTTGTAATTGGAAGTTAGGAGATTCTATTTATGGATTATTTTTACCCCCAGCTGGTGATACTTAAGGCTTACTCCTACCTCTGTGCTTATGGATCATTTCTGGCAGTGTTTGAGGGATCATATGAAGACCCAGGGATTGAACCTCTGTCAGCTGTGCACAGGTAAGCAAGCCCATTAAATGCTGTGCTATTCTTTTTTATACCTTAAAAGATGTCAGAGAAGTTATGGCATCTTTTTTTTGTGTCAAACTTCACCTCCTCTATAGCAATTTTTACAAAAATAGCTATCTAAAATATTAGGAGATACTGAGAATAAATGTCAGATTACATAAATTCTGAGAAAAAATGTCCCTCTGAGAACAAGAACATTTACAATGGCTTTAGAAACTCAAATTGTTTTTGGGAGAAAAAATAGTTATATCAGAAAATAAAGAGGGGGGAGGGGAGGAAAAAAGAAAATAAATGTAAGACAAAAATATCAGAGTTGAAAATAAACATGAAACTTACCCACAGGAGATAATGCTAAAAATGAAACATAAAATATTATTCACAAATTTATAATTCAAGGACAACACAGCACCTAACAATACCCTTTGTAATGGTAATACAGAAATAGAAACTCCAGTGTGTCTAAAATCTTCTATTCCATACTTCAAAGTGTTTCTAGTCAAAGCTTTATAATCTACACCAGTGTTTTTCAACCCGTTTTGTGCAAAGACACACTTTTTTCATGAAAAAGAAAATCACAAGGCACACCACCATTAGAAAATGATACAAAAATTGGGGCTGGAGAGATAGTGTCGTGGCCCTCTCAGGAGTGAAAAAACTCCTGAGAGGAAATCATGTCAGAAAGGCCTGTTTTGAGTAGTCACAAGCTGACCTCTTGCGTGGATTGTCTAAAACATAATTTCATGAGGCTGTGACATTTTTCACTCTGTCCCTTTAAGAAAAATAAGGCCTCAGAAAAATCCTTCTGCAGTCAAAGAAGGACAGTACCAAACTGATGCACCCCCGCTGGGCAGTCTTTCTGGCTTGGCGCCAGGGAAGTTTTCCTTTTTTCCTCCAAGCTCAATAATGCATAGCTAGTTTCGATGTTTTCCCAAAAACACAAAACATTTTTTCCTTCTCTGATAATTGCTAATTTACTCATAATATTTCTCACTTCCCCATAGCTATCTTTTTTTTCCTCTTACTTCCAAAATTATTACCTAGGTTTCACTTTCTTTGTTTCCAACCGAAACTAGAGGAACCCCCAAAACAGAAACTCCTGGTCTTTTTAAGATGCAAAATTTCAGCTAGCATCCATTGTCCTTCCTCAACTCTGGTTTCTCTACCTGTCACTTCATATGCTAATTCTAGCCTTAATTTCAGTGATTCACCCCCTTTTTCTTTTCTTCCTGGCTATACCTCGCCTTTGCATTCCAGAGATTACCTTAAAAGCACCCCCTGAATTTAATAAAATTGGTCTTCGCTTATCTCACGCGTAGATCCCATGCAACTGCATGTGACATTTTCATTTCTACATTAATATTTCTGTTTGCAAATATTCCTCCATCTCGCTTTCTCCCATGAGGTATTAAGGACTCATGTAACTAATATTATTTTGTTACAGATTAGCAGTCTGTAACAGATTGGCACCCCACGCTTTGGGGACCCTCAGAGAAAGTTAGCTATTTCTTCACTTTTCTCTATCCTTTATTTTCATTTTTTCTCTTCTTAATTTTGGATGCGAAGGAATATCTCGTCTTTGGATTCCTAGGCTCCCCAACAATCACTTGGGTAATGACGAGAACGGTATTCAGGTAACGTAGGTAAAAATCATTCTAACATACAAAAATTTTTTCTGATACTGTAAAGTATATTTTAAGAGCTAAGACTTCTGATATGTCTCTGCTACAGTTCAATAATTCATTTTATTTTTAGGAACTCATAACCACTAATTTTTCTCTCCTTCCAGGTTGCAGGAAAAACCACAAATATTCTGAAAATAATAACTATCAATTAATCTCTTCTTCCATAGATACAAATATTTGTAATCTTGCGGGTAATGGATCAAAATTTTAAATCTGTAACTCATAACACAAAATTAGAAAATAAGGAGCCTTCTGAAACTATTAATCCTGTTAAAGATTCTGCAAATTGGCCTAATGGTAAATCAAACTTAAAACCAGAGAAAAAAGTTTTTAAAAATGCTGTTTCTCCTGTGCCAAAGGTAAGGTGTTTGCCTTGCACGCAGAAGGTCAGTGTTTCGAACCCCGGCATCCCATGTGGTCCCCCAGTCTGCCATGAGTGATTTCTGAGCATAGAGCTAGGAGTTACAAAAATTTAACTCCTTGTCTAAATTGACTAGATATAAAGTAATTCTCCTGAATAGGAATCAAATAAACAAAAGAAATTATTTTATAATTGTTCATATTTCTGTTTACTTAATTATTTTATAATTGTTCATATTTCTGTTTACTTAATTATTTTATAATTGTTCATATTTCTGTTTACTTAATTATTTTATAATTGTTAATATTTCTGTTCACGTGCTCAGTGCGAAACTTGGCTGAACACAAAGCTGATATTCTGGCAGGAATTTAAGAAAGACACACATGTAGCTCTTAGTCAACAGCTCTTAGTCTCTCTCGTCTTTAGTTTTTATAGCAATCAGGCTTGAAAAGCTCATATCACACAGATAAATAGTGAGAAATGGGAGCAATGTCAAAATAGCTTTGTTTGCCAGACTGGGAACTCGTTGGCAGTATCCAGCCAGAAACTGTTCAAAGGTAGATCAGCAAATCTTAGCCTGAAACCACGATTTTGTCTCAGTTCAGTTAGTTTCTCCTGCGCCTGTTAAGTCCTTTCCACCAACTGACGCTGAGCTATAAGGATTCCTAACCCAGTCAAGACATTCAGTGGATTCGTTCAAAGGTGCAACTCTGGCATCAACATGTGGAAAGTGGCAATGTTGAAATGTTCACTCTCACCAAGCAATGGCCAGGTGTAAACACTGCTGCACTGTGTGAGATAATAGTTAAACATTTAAAAACTCTTGAGAAGTTGTCATTTTATTTCTCTTCGTTTCCACTCCACTGATCTAACCTGATTGCTATAAAAACTAAAGACATAGAGCTGTTGACGAAGAGCTACACTGTGTCTTTGATTCCTACCAGAATATCAGCATAGTATTCAGCCCAAAAGGCCCAGGTTTCACACTGAGTAAGTGAACAGAAATATGAACAATTATTACTTTATTACTTCATAATAAATAAATAATTATTATATCTATATTATTATATATAATATATTAAATTTTATATTTTATATGCAACATTATATTTTATATTAATTTTATATTAAGATATAAAATTAATATTAATTTTATATTTAATATTATATATAATATTCTTTGTATTTATTTTATTCTTATTCAAGATAATTATTTCATAAATAGTCAATGTAGGCATGGAGTTAATTTTTTAAAAATATTTTCTAATGGCGGTGTGCCTCGTGATTTTTTTAATGAACAAAGTGTGCCTTTGCACAAAAAGGGTTGAAAAACCCTGCACTATAAAACCTCTAGCTGAAAAATTAAAGAATTAAAAATTAAAAAATTGATTTAATTTAAAGAATTAAAAATTAAAAAATTAATTTAATTAAAAATTAAAAAATACATTTGTATGTGCTCCCATATTCCTTCATATTTTGCTGCTGCCTTTGTATCCACAATCCTCAAGAGGATTCAAAAGAATCAAACTAAACCCTAAGAGCTAGTCCACGAGAATTCTATCAAAATTCTAATAATTTTATTTCTTTCTTTTGATGTTCTTTTACAAGCTACTTTTTTTTTTTGGTATAAGGAGTGGTTTGAGACACTCTTAGCAATTTTGGGGGCTTACTCTGGCTCTGCACTCAAGGGTCATTCCTGGTGGGGATTGAGGAACCATATGTGGTGCCGGGGATTGAGCCTGGTTTAGCCAGGTGCAAGGCAAGCGCCCTATCTGTTGTAGTCTCTCCAGCATACAAGTCAATTCTTTAAACTTATTTTCTTTGAGATAAGTTTAAAGAATATATACAAATGGTAAATTATAAAAATATATAATCATGCATTGATACTTATTCTTTGCATGCAAGGCAAGCGCCCTATCTGTTGTAGTCTCTCCAGCATACAAGTCAATTCTTTAAACTTATTTTCTTTGAGATAAGTTTAAAGAATATGTACAAATGGTAAATTATAAAAATATATAATCATGCACTGATACTTATTCTTTGCATCAAGGTTACAGAACTTTTATTTTTAGTAAAATTGTCACTAATTTTAGCACAAGGAAATTAAACTTTCTAGGATTTTCTAAGAACATATGCTGCCAATAATCTTTGGTGGCAAGTACTTAGAATCAAATAAGACTCATTTTGTTGCAAAAATAAAATAGGTAAGAGAGAACCAAAGGTAACTACTTATTTAACAATAGAGTAATACATTTTTATTTTTGGGAATTACTTAAAATTTAAGGTATATAGATAGGATTAAATGTATACATAGAAGGACCTGAGAAGTTAGCTCAGGGCTAAGGAGTACATATTTGCTTGGGCAAGGCCCTGAATTTGATCCCTGGTACTACATAGTCTTCAAGCATTGCTATGTTGACCGTGGTAGACCCTTAGTACTATTGGACTCAAGAAACTCTGCATTGCTAGGCCAAATAACATTTGAACCAATTATTAATTGCTTTTCTGAATCATAGCTGCTAATACTAAATAGTATATATATATATATATATAATATATACAAAATGTAAAAGAATTCAATCAATTGAGTCATCCAGTTTGGAAGCATGGTTAAATACTATCTCCCCTCTTATATACCTACATATATTCTATGTAGATTTTACCAAAGAGTTGGTAAAGTGAGCTCTGGCAGGTAATAAGTTATACATTGAGAAAACTTTCCCCTAAAAGGACTTTATTTATTTTCTTTTTGTGTGTGTGTATGTGGGGCTATACCCAGCAGTTATCAGAAACCATGTGGTATTGGAGATTGAATAAGGGCCTTTTGCTGTGTTCAGACTATCATTTTGGGCATACAGAAAACATTTAAATAACAATTTAATCACTAGAACAAAATATTTACATAAACGTATTCAAGATTATGAGTAAATGCGACAAATATTTTCGTTTAAAAGTAATGAATACACTAAAATAGGGGGATATAAAGTACAAGAAAATCTGGGAACTAAAGCTCTGAGATATAGAAAAGGATAAGACAAAAAATGAATAAAACTTACATATTTTTCCAGACTTGTCTACTAAAAGAGACAAAGACAACAAAAATTAGTATGACTTTTTCCTTTCTTCTCTAACGTCTGAGTCTCTGAATTCAATGAAATATATTTTATTGAAACATGAACTATCCTAAATTTATTTGATTACAATGATGATGATGATGGTGATGATGATGATGATAATGATGATTGTTATTTAGCAATATCTGAAAGTGCTTGGTTGGGAGTTACTTCCAATAATGCTCAAGGGACAGGGCATTTCTAGGCATCAGACTTGGGGATGTCATTTGCAAATGGGATATCAAATTTAAAAGTGTCTAAACAGCAAAAGAAACCCAAGCATAATAGACACACCACTGAATGGGAGAAAATATTTGTACACAACACATTAGATAAAGGACTGATATCCAATATCTATAAAGCACTCCAAAATTCAAAAACAAAAAATATTTAACTACCCGATCCACAAATTGGAGTTACAAAAGTAGACACTTTCCTAAAGAAGACATGCAAATGGCTCATATGTATGGTATGTAACTCATTTAGGAAAATACAAACCAAACTAAAACCAAATTATATTGCCCCGTTGAGAATGGAACATATAAAAAAATCTGGAAAGAGCCAACATTGTTGGGTGGTGGTGAGAAAGAAACTCTCATCCATTATATGGAAAGCAATGTGGAGATCTCTCCAAAATATAGACATACAACCTAGCAACATCACTTTTTGACTTTTATTCCAAAAATACAAAAATGCTAATTTGAAAGAATATAAATGCACCTTCATTTATTACAGTGCAATATAGTTCTTCTTGTTAGTAGACTTCACCAGCAAAACTCCTGAAATGTTGGTAGGTTTTTGATATCTTTTCCATTTTTTTTAGGTCTTTTTGATTTTCAACTTTATCTTGATTTAGTTTTATTAGGTTTTCTGTTACAAGAATTTTACATTCTTATTGAAATCTTTTATAACTCTATATATTATATAATATTAGTTGCATTGCATTCTTTTTCATTTGTAGCATTGAGTCATCACTTTTAAATTAGTCAAAAAGAATTTGCGATTTTTTTTATCTTTCAGAAAATTAATTCTAAGTTTCGTTGGTGCTGTCATATATGGTTGGGTACTCTGATATCTACGACTTTTATTTATCATGTATTTCCTTCATTTATTAACTTTATATCGGGGCCCGGGAGATAGCATGGAGGTAAGGCGTTTGCCTTTCATGCAAAAGGTCATCGGTTCGAATCCCAGTGCCCCATATGGTCCCCTGTGTCTGCCAGGAGCAATTTCTGAGCATGGAGCCAGGAGTAACCCCTGAGCACTGCTGGGTGTGACCCAAAAACCACAAAAAAATGACTTAACTTTATATCAATTAGTTCATTTTCTAATTCCTTAAAGTGTATTTTGATATTTATTTGAAATATTTGTAATTTTTTGGTATATATTAGTTACTCTAATGTTTCTTCTCAGAAAACTCATAAAAGGCGAGAAGCTGAAGGGACCTGTTGACTTTGCTTGTTTCTCTTTTCTGATCTCCTGAAGCTCTCCTCAGAGGTCTAGGAAGGCCCCCCCCCAAAAAAAAAAAAACTGTCTCCTGGATCTGCTCAGGCTGAGAGACCAAGAAAGACCATGTGAGTAAGGACTGGCTGTGTGGGTTGCCAGGCAGAGAACTGATTCCTTTGTCTGTGGAGGATCTTATGTTGTTGGCCAGCATATTTTTAGTGACAACACTACAGTATAATTACAATATGTTTTATGTGTACATCATTAAAAATCAACATATTAAGCAAAAATAAAAATCAACATATTTATAATACTGCACCTCAATTCACTAATGAAAATCTACCTTTCTCTTATGGAAATATATTTTGTGACTTTATAATATTTTTTAGTATACTATTATTTCTGTGATCAAACTTAACAAATATTTGCTAGTGTCATTTCTCTTCTGTACCTTAATTTTCTAATTAAAAATACCCAATAATTTACTTCTTTTACTTTATCATGTGGCTTTCTATGTCTCTGAGCCTTTAACTTTCTAGAAGCAAACCTCCCCAAATAGTAATGTAAAAGCAAAATATGTTTCAAATTTCAAAATTGTTTGTGACAAATTATAGGACACAGGAGAAAAAGAGATGGACCATAATCTGACTCTCATAGTTGAGAGTGATAAAAATGTTAAAAGTATCAAGCCATTATGCAAATAAATTTTTTCTTTCTTTCTTTTTTTTTGGCAAATACATTTTCAACTCACTAGACCTACCCCTCTTCTTTCAGAAAAAGAAAACAAGACAGAATTTAGTGTCACCTTGGAAATCTATCTTTTTTTTTTTTTTTTTGGTTTTTGGGTCACACCCGGCAGTGCTCAGGGGTTACTCCTGGCTCCATGCTCAGAAATTGCTCCTGGCAGGCACGGGGGACCATATGGGGCACCAGGATTTGAACCGATGACCTTTTGCGTGAAAGGCAAACGCCTTACCTCCATGCTATTTCCCGGGCCCCGGAAATCTATCTTTTTAAAGTAAATTAAAAACACCTTGCTGTTCCATCAATGTCAATCTAGCTACCATTTTAGGGGAAGTAATGAATCAATGGACCCAGATGTTGCATAGAACCAAAAGAAACTGAGAAAGATGACTGGAACTCACCACCACTTATTGGACCAACTGCTGAAAAAAACAAAATGAAATACGTGATTACTTTCAAAATTATTTACTCACTTGTCTTTGAAAGACCACTTAGAACAACAGTAAAGAGACTAGGGTAACGTTCTAAGAAAAAATATTAACTATACCTTTATTAAATAAATATCAAGGACATTTTGAAAGATTAGCTTGATAGCTATATAAATAAAAATCATTTTTAGTGAAATACAATTAAACACATTTTTATTAGTAGTTAATGTTTTTTTACTAATAAAGTATATTTATTTAACTTATTTAGTCATATCAATAATTAGGGCCAGGGTCCTACTCATTATTGTTGTAACATCAGAAGTTAGTATTTATTTTACAATAATTATAAATTATTAACTTCATATAATTAAAGATGTGTAATGAAGTAATCTGATAAAAGTGACTGTAAAGATTTTATTATAGTAAGTTAAAGATTTGTTCTGTACTAAAATGCCATATAGAAAAGAGTTGGTTAGAAAGATAATCCATAGATTTGAAGTGAATGCTTTGTATGTGAGGACCCTGAATTTTATCCTCAGCACCATGTGGTCTCTGCCAAGTAGCCCTGGTGGGTCCCCGCGCCATGAACTTGAGTAGCACTTACAACACCAAGTCCAAGCATTGAATCTTCAGGTACATACCATCATGCCAAGTATTGATAGACATGTTCCTATAGTCTACTGAGCACTGCTTGGAAGTCCTCCCTAACAAAAGACTTGGACACAATAGTGAATAAAAGACTGGTTTGTTTGTGAGGAGGAAGGAATAGAGAAAACTGCAGAAGGATAAGCAGCTAGAGAATTTTTTCAAAAAAGTATCTCATGATTATAAATCATACCTCACCTGGGGTCTTGAATTGTTTTTATCTTAGTGAGTACTAGTGGCTTTATATATAGTGAGAATTAAAAAACCAAATTATCTGTTTGGTCAATATACATAGCTCTTACAACATTAACCTGCCATTACTGGGTAAATTTTATTTTTTAAGCTCATCATTAATTTGGGGGTATAGCACAAAGTGAGTATTAAGGTTAAGACCAAAATGAGGGGGCCATCATGGGTTTGAATGTGACTGAAATTTGTTACCAAACAGAAAATGCTCTAGAGGGAAATGTAGTTAAGAAATACATGGGTAATGACTTACCAATAGTGACTGGAGGAACTGGCAGAATAACAAAAAGAAAAAAATATATTAGCAGAGATTTGAGATCAGGAATATAGCTTACTAATAGAGAATATAGCTTACTAATAGCTTTCTAATAGAGATATTTGGAACATACTAAACCACCTCCAGGTATTTAAAATGAAGTAAAGGGGTTTATTAGCATTTATTTTGTGGAGAAATTACAAGTGACTATTTCAATTTAGAAAGGTAGAGTTGGCTAGAATTTATGATCTTAGAAGATTATTTCACCTATTCATCTCTGAACAGAGAATTTATATCTTGCAGATAATTTTGATTATAATTATCAATCATACAAATTGCCTTTACTCTCCTTCCTCTCCCATTCCTATCTCTATGATTTTATCTCTATCCCTCCTAGGTCATTTCCATATCTCCTATACATCTAACTTTTTGCTGTGAAAGGTTTTATTTGCTATCAAAATAGTTAATTTTATTTTGAAAAGTGAATTATGCAAAAAAATCAATGGTCTTTTTTTTTTTTCATCTTGCAGTGCTCAGGGGATACTTTTGGCTCTGTGCTAGGAAATTGCCCATGGAAGGCTTGGGAGACCATATGCGATTGAGGGGAGGGATCAAATCCAGGACTCTCCTGGGTCAGTAGCATGCAAGACCAACTCCCTACTGCTGTGATATCACTGCAGCCCTCAATGCCCTTCTTATACACAAATAATGTTAGAGAAGAAATAGAAATAAAAAAAAATTCAGAAATCTGCGCCTGCCCAAGTGGTTACCAACAGCAAGATACTGTGAGTGTTGCCTGTGCATGTTTTTCTACTGTCCTGTGTCCTGCACCTCTCCTGAGTGGGCCGAAAAGGGCCCAGGAAAATCGCTCCCCTAGAGTTTCTCAGGCTGGGCTGGAAAACCTAGGAAGACTGTGTCCTAGAGTGAAAACTATCAGCAGTAAATTGCAGAAAGGCAGGTCCTCTGTCTGTGACTCAGGCTGGAGAAATTTGCACCCGCCCAAGTAGTTACCAACTGCGAGAGACTGTAAGTGTTGCCTGTGTGTGTTTTTCTACTGTCCTGTGTCCTAAACCTCTCCTGAATGGGCCGCAAAATCGCTCTCCTTGAGGTTTCAGAAGAGCAAGGCTGCTTTGCTTTTCTTTGGGACTGTGCGTTCTTTCTAATGAATGAATCCCACTGCAACATGCAGAAAAAAATCACACTAGGAACTGTGCTGGATCTCTGAAGCCCAGCATATCACTCTGGACTGTCTTCTCTGCTGTGTGCTCAGGCCTAAGATTTGATCCTGTGTGAGGCTTCATCCACGGAGGGCTTAACTTCCTTGGAGGTGAGTCGACCCTCCCAGAAAGGGTGAAACCAGATCATTTAGCCAGTGAATACCACCACAAAACGTAGAAAAACCCACAATAAAAGTGTGACAGTGGGGAAACAATGCAAGTCAGCACCAGGCATAGAGAATGAAGATGGCAACTCTGATGACTGGAAAACAGCCAACCAACTAGTGAGTCTCTCAGATATGGAGTTTAGAGAAGCAATATGGAAAATGTTCACAGAACTCATAGAAAGCACAGATCTAGTTGAACAGAACACTAATAAGAACCAAGAAAATATGATGACAGAAATCAGAAAAATCCAAATTGAAATAACCGGTCAAATAATAGGTCTGAAAAACTCAGTGGACAAATTGAAAGACTCAATGGATAAGCTCTCCATCAGGGTAACAGAAGTTGAGGATAGAATTTGTGAGTTGGAAGATGTGATGCATAACAACTCCATACAGCAGAAGAGATTGGAACAAAGCCTTAAAACAAATGATCAGACAATGTAAAATTAGTCAAAGAATATGAACAGATGAAAATAGAAGTTTTTGATAAGCTCAAAAGAAACAACTTAAGAATCACTGGAGTCCCAAACACCCAGGAAGAAAATCTCCAGGAAGAATCAACAGTCAAAAACATCATTAAAGAGAAACTAGCAGAGCTAAATAATACATGCGATCAAATCCTGCATGCCGGAAGAGTAATTAAAAGAGAACCCAGGAAAAACACCTCAAGACACATCCTAGTCACAATGACGAATCCCACAGATAAAATTTATTATCAAACAGAAAATGCTCTAGAGGGAAATGTAGTTAAGAAATACATGGGTAATGACTTACCAATAGTGGCTGGAGGAACTGGCAGAATAACAAAAAGAAAAAAATATATATTAGCAGAGATTTGAAACAGATAGAGACAGAATTCTGAAAGCAGCAGGATCAAAAAGGGAAATTACATTCAAGGGAGCATCCTTGAGATTTACAGCAGATTTGTCATAAAAAACATGCAAGGCCAAAAGGCAGTGGTGGGATATAGCGACAAAACTCAATGAAATAAATGCTTTGCCTAGAATACAGCACCCAGCAAAACTCACTTTCAGATTTTGAAGGAAGAACACATGGCTTCACAGATTAACAACAGCTCAGAAACTTTACAGACTAAAAACCAGTCTTAAAAGAAAAACTGAAAGATCTACTTTAAGACAAGACTGACCAACCGACACACGAAACTTCGACACAAATATGGCACTAAATCCATGACAATTCTCTCTCTCAATGTCAATGGATTAAATGCATCAGGTAAGAGACACAAAGTAGTTAAATGGATCAAAAACTCGATCCAACATTCTGCTGCCTACAAGAAACACACCTGAATAGTCAGAACAAACATAGACTCAAAATAAAAGGCTGGAAGAAAATCATCCAAGCAAACAACACCCATAAAAATGCTAGAGTGGCCATAATAGTATCAGATGATGTAAACTTTATACTCAGAAAAGTTGTAAGGAACAAAAGTGGACATTTTGTATTAATAAAGGGATATGTACAGCAGGAAGAAATCACTCTCCTAAACATATATGTATCAAATGAGGGGCCAGCAAAATATTTAATACACTTATTGACAAATCTGAAAAACAATATCAATAACAACACAATAATTGTGGGAGAACTCAACAAG
>PVKC010029655.1:0-15064 GCA_004027635.1 Crocidura indochinensis
AGAAAAAAATTGGGGTGATGGACTGCATGCATAGGAATTATTAGACATATTTTGTTGCTTTAATTTGATATACTTTTTTTTTTTGGTTTTTGAGTCATACCCGGCAGTGCTCAGGGGTTACTCCTGGCTCCATGCTCAGAAATTGCTCCTGGCAGGCACGGGAGACCATATGGGGCACCGGGATTCGAACCGATGACCTTTTGCATGAAAGGCAACCGCCTTACCTCCATGCTATCTCCCGGGTCCCAATATACCTTTAATTAACATATTATTTGAGAATAATTTGGTGTATTCAGAATCATTCTGATTTTTACACATGCCCTTTATTTAATTTTTACAAATTTTTATTGAATAAGCATGAGATGTCAGTTACAAAGTTGCTCATGATTGAGTTTCTTTTTTTTAATGATTGAGCTTCAATCAAAAAATGTACAACACCTTGCACCAGTGGACATTTTCTGTCACCAGTGTCTCAGTGTCTCTCTTGCCCCTCCTGTCCTCACTGACTGCCTCTGTCAAACATTCCCCCCGCTCTCTCTCTCTCTCTCTCTCTCTCTCTAATTTATCTCTCTCAATATTTTTTCTTGTAGACACTGTAGTTTGCAATATTGTTAAAGAAAGTATATAATGCATATCTCTTTATCTCCTTTCAGCACCCAGTTCTTGTATTATTTCCAACTATCATTGTCATTCTCTACTCCATGTGTTGCATATACTTTCAATTATTTTCTTCTTGAACTTGCCCTATTCTGAGTGCAGATGACTGGGATCCCAGTTGCTCATGGCCCTTCAACTATTCCAAAAATGGTTAGACTGCAGATTTTGCCTTCTATACAGTCAAAACATTTAAAATACCATTAAATCTTTTTTTCACAGCTCTGAGGATTTCTGTAACTTACAGCTCACAAGATTTCTGTCTGCAGGGGTTTATAATATACTCCAGGCTCAATGTGGTATTGCACATGTTTTCATGAAGCGATTAGAGGAAGAGATGCAGTGTGGCTTGTTTCTTATATTGAGATAAAATTTGTATGACATTAATCTACCCCGTGATTATGTATTTTTGTTCACTGTAATAATTTTTCATGGGTACAAAAGAGGTCTATGAAGTGTTTTGTAAACTAGCTTCTTTACATTTTTATTTTTATATGTCCATCCTTCAAATACTTAGTATAGCAGAAAAATGTATGTTCTCATTTTGCAAAGGATTGAAACAGGGAAGGAAAAGATAGTTTGTGTGTTAGGAGACTTATTTTGCAGATACTCACCCATGTCCTAGTGTCTGCAATGGATTCTTTATGTTGTCAGCATAAAGAACAGAACAAAGAAATCCATAGCTTGGTATTAGATACCACTTCAGAGTTGTGTATTTTTCAACATCAAATCATGCTCCCAAATCTCTTTGCAGATCATTGCATGGTTTTGTACAGTCATTGAAAACCGGTGTTCCTCAGGTACAGAGAATTATAAAGATAGTGAGAATGGAGTTTGCATTACAGGAAATAATACACTTCTATATTACTTATGAACCTATCTCTAGATAGAAATTACTTCCACCATGTAAAGTGTTCTGAGAACAGAACACAATACCTTTTTTAGACTAGTTGGAAAACTTTTTGTAGATTTGAAGATGAATAGCAAGAAAGGGATTCTAGATTAAAGTGTTACTGTGTTACCTGATTTAAAAAAATGGGAGTAAACCTTTAAGGGTTTTTTTGTTTTGTTTTGTTTTGGGGCCACACCTTGTGACACTCAGGGGATACTACTGGCTATGAGCTCAGAAATTGCTCCTGACTTGTGGGACCATATGGGATGCTGGAGGATCAAACTGTCCTAGGTCAGCCGCGTGCAAGGAAAACACCCTATCCCTGTGCTACCACTCCTGCCCCAAATCTTTAAGTTTAATATATGAGAGAGGTCATTATCTATCCTGAGCAAAGGTCCAAAGGTAACATAATAGAATTTATCCACACAATTGCGTTGTGTGTGCGGGATAGGTGGGAGTCATTGGGAATGGAGGAGGGTATACTTATGGTGGAAGTGGAGTTTGAATTATGTATATGAGAAACCATTACTAATAATATTGTAAATTTCAGATTATTAAGGACAATAATAATTAAAATATACAAATAAAATATATATTTAAAACACTAAATGAGGAGCCTGGACCACAGTACAGTGGGTAGGCTACTTGCCTTGCATGCAACCGACCTGGGTTCTATCCTTGGCATACCACAGAACTGAGCACAACTAGGGCTTTAACTGACTGTTGAGTTAGGAGTATCATTGGATAACAAATATGGGGCCAAAACCAAATAAATGACAACAACAACAAAAACACATATACCCTCACACACACATTTAAAAGTGAAAACTCCTGAACTGGCATGATTAAGAATGAGGTGAGAAAGCGGGTTTCCATCACAACTCTTTGGTGAAGCTAAAACTTTGCTTGCTTACTATTACATTTTATTTTGTTTTTTAATTTATTAAAACCATGATAACATGAGCTCTAACGTTACAAAGTAGTACAAGATTCAATTTCAGTGTATAAGCTTAAGAACCCATCTTTATACCAGTGTAATGTTGCTCTGCCAATATCCCCAGGCCCACCCCCGCACCCTATTCTGTAGAAAAGACCTTTCTTTGTCCCTTTTAGAAATTATGGTTTGCAATACTATTATTAGCCAAGGAAATCAAAATCAAAATAACAACTAGATACTAACTCACACCAAAGAGACAATGACAAAGACACTCATCACAAAGAACAAAACAAAGTTTTGGCAACACGGTGGGAGGAAAGGACTGTTATTCATTTCTGGTGGGGATTTGAATTGGTCCAGTCTGTTTTAAAAAACAATATGGTCATTCTTCAGAAAAACTAGTAATTGATCTTCCATAAGATCCCAAAATTCTGCTCTGGGAATATATCTTAATTCCCAGAATGCAGAAAAGGCATCTGTACTCCTATGTTTATTGCAGAAATATTCACAATAGCCAGAATAGGGAAACAATCCAAATGTCTAAGAACAAATGAACGGAGAAAGAAGCTATGGTATACCTACACAATGGAATACTAAGAGGCTGTTAGAAAAAAAATAAAGTAATGGAAATTTGTTGACGTGCTTATTAAGTTTAAACTTTTTCTTATTTAAAGATGCTGAGAAAAGATGGGACATCTGCATTTAAAGCATATCCAATGACTTTGAGAGATGAGTGTCATAGTCTTTCCTTAGTTGTCTGAACTCTATTGTATGGTGTCATGTCATGGCAGAGAGAATCATTTCAAATAGAGAAAATATTAAATAACGGAGATTCCTTCAAAGATCAAAATGAGTCTTAATTTAGTGTTTATGTTCAGCAGAGGACCCTCAATTATAGTTATTTTCTTAGATATTCTTTCAGGATCAGATCCCCTCAAGCATAGGATAGAGTATAGATCTCTACTTCTAGAACCTACCTCATTCTACATGCCTAGCTGTGGCATAATATCCTCTGAGCATTTCTTTTAGTTCTTGAGATAAACTTAAAAGTTTCTGCCTTTGTTTTATTGTCCCATTTTCTGGGCCACAGGGATAGCTGGTCCCTTCCAAGTACTCTCACAGATTGTTGCTGTTATCTTGAGGAAGATGCTAGGAGTGTAATTATATATGAACAAGTTTGCCCGATTTGTTGATTATTAATAACCCAAGATTGAGAAGTGGTTGATGAAACAAACAATGGACAGATAAAGTGGTTTCTCCATATCCACTGCCTGATGCAATGGATAGAGAAGTAAGTAAAAACAGATTAGAGTTAAGAAATAGATTTTGGCCTAGAGGTGAGGCTGGCATTCAACTCCTGCTCTGTTCAGCACCCTGAAACTGAAGCAGACATGGAGAGTGACAGTTGTGGGACATATTCTCAACTCAGCTGCTGTGAACCTGCCATAGAATAAGTGAGTGACAGATGGTTTTCAAGCAGTTTCTCAGGGAAAATCAATTGACAAAAAAATCCCCTTAAAGTGGTTTAAAATCGTAGAAGACAGTGTGTATCTCTACAATTCTGCTGCTGACGGTTTAAGTAGCTAATTAGTAGAAATCTGGTATGTGCTTTCCCCTGCTTTTCAATATGTATATAGCACTGTAATAAAAACCAGTGTCTCCTATCTTGACTTATAGTCTCCATTAGCTCCACAAATAAACCAATGGTACATATTGTGATAAACAACATACTTTAGGCCAAAGAAGTAGAAAATAAATCACCCAGTCCTTTGCAGAGATCTGGATACATATTCATATTAGACCACAAAAGTGATTGGTCATCTTGGTTAAATTTGCTTCAAATATGCTTGTTTATAAAAATTGAAATGATGCCATTGACCCTGACTGTTGGGAAAATTAATGGAGATACCTCTTAGGTGAGGTGGTGAGAGTACTAGAGATTATAATATAAAAAGTAGGACTTGTGAAGCCAGAGTGGGAGTACAGCAGTAAGGCATTTGCCTTGTATATGACTGACCCAGGACAAACCAGGGTTTGATCCTTAGCATTCCATATGGTCCCTGAGCCAAGAGCAGTTTCTGAGTGCAGAGCCAGGAGTAACCCCTGAGTGCCAACGGGTGTGGCCCCAGAACAAAACAAAACAAAAAGAGAAGTGTGGCAGGCTGCAGTTTTGGAAATTTCTCCTAAAAATTTTAAAGGACTTAATATTTTTTATTGAGAAATAAAAACAAACCTGGGATGCAGACCCTAGACTGAGATTTTTAGATATGAACATCAATTTTTCAGATTCAGATCCTACATCCTGTTAAATTTCTAAAATCTCAAATCTGACTGTCTTCTTTCATTTGTTGTAATTAATTCCATTCTTTAGATGAATCATTTTTTACACATCTAGAAATTTATTCATTAGTGTATATAAACAAATTATATATATAATATTTATATATTATATATAATATTTACTTTGGGGCCAACTCAGCAGTTCTCAGGGCTTAGTCCTGCATCTGCACCCAGAGATTTTGATTGACTGATGTGGTTCAAGGGACTGTTTGTGGTGCCAGGGATCTAGCCTAGGTCAACTGTATGGAGGACAACCACCAACTACTCATTGTAATATCTTTCTGAACTTTATTCTCTTTTTCATGAACACAAAACAAATACAGGGGACAGCACTGAGAAAGGCATGCATTTCAGGTTCAACTTCACTCTTCTTGGACTTCACTTTTCACACAATTATGATGCATACATACATAAACTTATGGTTATGAGTAAAGGTCATTAATCTATGACCTAGATTATACTAGAAATTGTGCCAACACAGGGATAGATATATTAGTTATCAAACATTATCTTGGACTGCCCCTATTTTCATCTTCAGTGACTACTACCGGAATGAGTCCCTAGCAGTGCTTTTTGCTGGTTATCTTCTTTATTTTTGAATTAATATCACAGAGAACGCTGTACCTATCTCCCTGCAGAAATATTGGAGTAGAAAATGTTATGGACTTTGTCATGCAATACTAAGTGATAGATAATAAATCGCCTGCAGGAAAATCTCAGAGCTTTCAAATGAAAGGTTCCAAAACCTATTTTAGAAATGTGAAAGTTGAGCAAGATTTTCTGAAGAATTTTAAGGAAAACAGAAGATGGTGCCTAGTGCTAATGGGTCAGCAGAGATCAGAAGAGTTTGGAAGAAGTCAGTATTCAGCATTTCTAACTAGAGATTTGGAGCACCTCAGAACTCAGTAACCCTGTCAGCATTTGGCTTATGAAAGCACTAGGTGAAGATTAAGAACGTATGGACAATGAAAATTGTAATAATCAGATAATCCATACTGGTGATAGTTATCAGCAAATCTTAACATTCTAAGGTAAAATAAAAGAAAACCAATGAGCCTTAATATGGAGAACTTGTTATGTTATAAGAATTATTGGGAAACCAAAGAGTTCTGTAGGATAAACTAAATATTAATAAGAGAATGAAATAGGGAGTATTAACTAGCTCAGGAATCTATAGCAGAGAAATTGGAAAAGAGAAAAATGCTGGTTTCTCCTTTCTCTTGTGTTTATGTCTCTGTAATTACTCTTATTAGCGGAAGCACAGATTTTTAGAAACACTGTTCTGCTATAACCCCATACACCATGGAATTTATAGCCCAGTAGAAAAAGTATGTGGACGAGACCATCATGTCAAAGTTGGCTTAATGAGGATTTCCCAGGAGTTGAACTGATGGTCCAGACTCTAGCTTTTATAGCAATTCTCGGTGGCAAAAAATATATCATGACCATGGGAATAGCTCAGAATTTTTTTATTTAATATATACCAGGATTCTCAGACAATCACAGGGAAGATACAGTAAATCAGGGAATACCACAAAAGACAATAATCAGACTTCCTGTCAAGAAAGTATTTAGTGCTTGTTCAATTAGTTGACAAAATAAATTGCAACTAAAGGTAATTCAAACTCCAGTTAAGAATAAAATCATAGTTAAAATGACAATAGAATAATCAGTGTGCCTTGTGATATTGATTTCATACAATTTGCCAAGAACTTTATAGAAATTGTCATTTAAAATCGCAATATCATGCATTAATTTTTATTATAACACCATACTTATCAAGTTATTCTCATGTTTGGCTTCAGGCATTCAATGTCCCAACATCAAGCCCAGCATCTCAGTGACCTTTAGGGAATTCATAGCCTTAAAATCAGTTTCACAAGAAGTATTAAAAGAGCTCATTAAGATGAATGGAGAAAATAAACATCATATGGCTTTGAGTTTGGTACTAACTAATGGTGATTACAGCTGTCCTTAAGTAGATTAAGAAATGTTAAAATATATAACAAATTAATCATCAAAATTTACTTTTATTGACTTATTTCTGATAATTCTGTTTGCAGTTTTTTAAATTATTATTGTATGAAGTGATATAAAAATTTGTCATATATATTTAGGTGGCAGGATGAGGATAGGAGGAAACCTGGGGATATTGGTAGAGGGAAGGGGACATTGGTGTTCAAAGGTTGTATGTATGAAGTAACTCTAAGATGGACAGTTTGTAAAACACACTCTTAAATAATAATTTAAAAATTTACAAAACAATAAGAGCATATTATTGCAACTTATATTTAATTAAACTGGTTTTGGTTGCTTGCTTAAAGTCATATGACTAGTAAACAACAATGACAATTTTGATCTCTGCTCAGCTGGAATTTAAAATATATGCATTTAGTTATTATGACATTGGGCTAGAAAGAAATATGTATGCCCCTGGATCCACTGAGGGCACAGTCTGTCTCCTGCCACCATAAAGCATAGCAGTAAGTGTCAAGTGACAGAGAAAAGACTATCAGCCATAAATGCACTGTGCTGTACCAGAAATTGATATAGGGACATCTATAAAATATAATCGCATCATGTGTTGCCATAATGGTCTTCTTAATTTTGTAATTAAATATGCCAACATTGGTCCCACTTTCCTTATAATTGAAGAAAAAGTTGGGTTCTGGGGAATGGAATAATTGAAATGGACTGAAATCGTTCGGGAAGCAAAATTGTGGTTATACTGATGAAAAATATGTCTGAGTTCTGAGCTATTATAGTATGAGAATCCCGCCTCCTACAATCCTGGCTAAGAAATGTGGTGCATCAGAAAGGCCCATTGCCTTTATCACTTCTGAATAAATATTATGTAAACACAGAGTATCCATATAATAGTCATGGCATATTCCCACCAGCTAAGACTCATGGGATCTTTGTTGGAAGGAACTAAGGTTCCCTGATAATACAGACTAAAATGGTCCCTGGCAGTAATGACCCCAATATACAACTTCATGACAATAATATACTTCTCTTTTGAGCCTCTAAATGTTCCCGTGAATATAGCAGAAGAGGTAATAATGAATGGTTTCTAATAATAAATAATATTAGTAATTTAAAGCAAACTAATGTTTCTAAGTAGGGGCATTTGAATTCAGAAAATAGTGGAGATTCAATGAAGATCATATAACTTCTTAGTAGAAAAGCTGGTATTAAGATTCTAGCCTTGGGGAATGGGCCTAGACCTCCTTTTCATAATAAAAAATAGGACGTGTGGTTATGACATAATATCTCATTTGAATTTATCTGTATCTTATTAAGTGTCAGACCTCAAAACAACTCTTCTAACACAAGTGTCCAAAGCATTAAGTCAGGCATGCAGCAATGCCTGATTAACTTAAGATAGTGACACTATACAGGGAATGAACTCAAAAGAAGCATGAGTAATACCAAAAAAAGAATGTTCTAGAATGTGATGGGTATCTTTAGAGGGATTGCATTAAATCTGTACAATGCTTTGGGGGAGTATTTCTATTATTTTTGGGGGGAAGTCATACTCGGCAGCGCCCAGGGGTCACTACTGGCTCCAAGCTCAGAAATCGCTCCTGACAGGCACTGGTGACCATATGGGATGCCGGGATTCGAACTACTGTCCTTCAGCATGAAAGGCAAACGCCTTACCTCCATGCTATCTCTCTGGCCCTGAGTATTGCTTTTTTAATATTAATGCTGCCAATCCATGAGCAAGGTATCCATTTCTCTTATTTCTTGAAGCAGGCTTTTGTAATTTTCATTGTATAGATCATTGTATAGATTTTTAACCTCTTTAGTTAAGTTGGCTCCAAATATTTGAGTTTGTATAGCATTAATGTGAATGGGTTTTTTTTTTAAATGTCATTTCTTCTCTGTCATTATTCTTGTATAAGAAGACCATTGCATTTTGCGTGGTAATTTTGTAGTCTGTCACTTTGCTATATGAATCTATAGCTTCTAGAGTCTTTTAGAGCTTTTAGAGTCTTTAGGGTTTTCTAAATATATTATCATGTCATTGGCAAATAGTGAAAGCTGATTTCTTCCTTTCCTATCTGGATGCCCTTGATATTTTTTTTTTTGCCTAATTGCTAGGGCAACTACTTCCAATACTATGTTGAATAGGAGTGGTGAGAGAGGGCAGTCTCGTATTGTAGCAGATTTTAGAGGAAAGGTTTTTTAGTTTATTTCCATTGTGAATAATGTTTGCTATTGGCTTGTGGTAGATTGTCTTTACTACATTGATAAAGGTTCCTTCCATTCCCATTTTACTGAGAGTTTTTTTTTAATTTTTATTTTGATCATAATGGCTTACATATCTTTCACAGTAGTATTTTAGGTATATATCAACATTGAATCAGGGGAATACCTATCACCAAATTTGTCCTCCCCCCCCATTCCAGTTCCTCTTCTGCAACCCATATAACCCACCATCAGCCCCCGGACTGCTAGAGTAGGTGGTCCCCTCTTTGTCCAGCTCAGAATTTTTAATCAAGAGTGGGTGTTGGACTTTAACAGATGTTTTCTCCCTATCTATTAATATAATCATATGGTCTCTATTTTTCTTTGTGTTGATATGGTGTATTATGTTGAATTATTTATGTATGTAAAACCATCCTTGCATTCCAGGGATGAATCCCACTTGGTCATGGTGAATGACCTTTTAGATGTTGCATTGGATCCTATTTGCCAGAATTTTGTTGAGGATCTTTGCACCAGTGTTCGTCAGGGATATTGGTCTGTAATTTTCTTTTTGGCAGCATCTCTTTTTTGGTATCATAAAAATTTCTTGGAAGTGTTCCTGTTTCTTCAATTTTATGAAAAGGCCTGAAAAGAATTGGTAGTAGTTCCTGTTGAAAGGTTTGAAAGAATTCATTAGTGAACCCATCTGGGTCTGGACTTTTTTTGGGGGGAAGTCTTTTGAATACCATTTTAATTTCCTCAATAGTGATGAGGCTGTTCATATATGCTACATCATTAAACATAGGATGATTATAAGAGTCCAAAAATTTATCCATTTCTTCCAGGTTCTCATGTTTTGTGGCATAGAGTTTTTCAAAATAGTCTCTGATTACCCTTTGAAGCTCTGCATTATCTGTTGTGATCTCCCTCTTTTAATTTCTAATCCAATTTATCAAGTTTCTCTTTCTTCCTTTCTTTGTGAGTTTTGCCAGTGGTTTATCAATATTGTTTTTTTTCCCAAAGAACCAACTTTTGCTTTCATCAATCTTTCTAATTGGTTTTTGGATTTCCACTTCATTGATTTCTGTTCTAAGTTTTATTATTTCCTCCTGAATAACTTATTTTTCATTGTTGATCATTATCTAATTTTATAAGTTGTGTTATTAAACTACTCAATTAGTCTCCTTCCTTTCTGACCTATATTAATTGCAGCACTATTTACAATAGCCAGACTCTGGAAACAACCAAGATGAAGTCATGAAGTTCTCCTATATGTGGATGTACATGAAATCTCTTATGCTGAGTGAAATCAGTAAGAGGGAGAGAGATAGACACAGAATAGTCTCACTCAACTATGGTTAATAATGCCCAGAAACAATAGAGATGAGAGTCAGAAGGGCCACTCACATTATGAAGCTCAAGGCAAAGAATGGTAATAGCAGTTAGGGAAATAACTACACCAACAACTATCATGACAATGTTAATGAGTGAGAGAAGTAGAATGCCTGTCTCAAATACAGTTTGGGATTGGGTAGGAGAGAGAGGGGCATTGGTGGTGAGAATATTGCACTAATGAAGGGAGATAAATGTTCTCTTTATGACTGATACCCAACTACAATCATACTTGTAATCTTGGTGCTTAAATATTTTATATATAAAGAAAAATAATGTTGTAGAGGGCTGGAGCAGTGGCAATGGTGCACGTGGTAGGGTGTTTAGCTTGCTTGCCCTAACCTAGGCCTGACCATGGTTCGATCCTCCAGCATCCCATATTGTCCCCCAAGCCAAAAGCAATTTCTTTTCTTTTTTTTTTCCTGTTTTTTGAGTCACACCCGGCAGCGCTCATGGGGTCACTCCTGACTCCATGCTCAAAATCACTCTCTGCAGGCACGGGGGACCATATGGGATGCCGGGATTCGAACCACCTTCCTTCTTCAATGAAAGCAAATGCCTTTCCTCCATGTTATCTCTCTGGCCGCAAAGCCAGGACCCTAAATGTCACCGGGTGTGGCCACATCCCCACCCCAATGTTGTAGAATGTACCGAATTGGTATGTATCTCATTCAGTATGTCACCCAATCTCAGAATTAATCAGAAGCCAAAGTTATAGCATAGCGATAGGGCGTTTGTCTTGTACGCAGGTGATTCAGGACTGACCTGGGTTTGATCCTCAGCATCCTGAATAGTCCCCCAACCAGAAACGATTTCTGAGCGCATAGCTAGGAGTAATCCCAGAGCATGTGCCCACCCGCACCAAAAAAGGATTCAACCTGGTTCTGAAAATCCCTTGTAACACAAGAGGGACTTGGAGCAAACTGCCTTAGCCTCTGCATCCTATTTTTATAGCATGTCAATGAGTCCAATAAAGAGAACTTAGAGTAAGAAGCTGTGAGCTATAAAGCAGAGTTGATTACCCGGGGAAGTCAGAGAAGATTTTGTAGCAGATTTGTAAACATCATCCAGCAGTCATCTGGGATATAGAGCTTACTTGTTCCAATAGGAATATTTTTAGTTTTCATTTATGTTAACTCAGAGTTCATCAGACATAAATTACATAATATATAAAAAAACCAAGTACTGATAGAAATAACTATTATGTTTATGGTATAATTTATAAACTTAAGTTTTATAAGACAGATATCCGGACTCGGAGGAATTTGCTATCTGGTACACACAACCTACATCATGTGCTTTTATTCCCATTGTCAACATAAAACTTAGGAATTTGTATTGTCTATAAATCGCTGCTTGTTACTGCTAGTTATAAAGATGTCTGACACAAAGATGTCATGTTTCATATGCAGGAGAAATAGTGACTAATAGTCTATATTAGAATCATTAAGATTTTGCCTTAAAATTAGCTGATTGAATTTGTCAGGTTTGACTATGATTTCATGAACCAGAGTGAAACCATAAAATTATGATTTAATTTTATTTTACATGAATGAACACTGAAACAGCTGATCCCAAGCAAGGCTACCTATGTGACATTTTATAGGAAATATTCATATTTTCATTTTATTTGTTTTATTACCTAATGTTTTATATTGATTATACATATCCTTAAATTAATACATATATTTGTAATATTAATTTCTGCTGAACATATTTAGAATAAATAATTTTATAAACGTGTAAATATTTATATGTTCTAGAGTTAAAATATGACTATATTTCAGCCATCACTAGGGTTTCAATATTTGTCTATCATAGTACCAAAGACTTTCAGCCACATCTACTCTTCCTTGATGCTTTCAGTTCTATAGTCAGATTGTAAGGGTATTCTTTTGTACACATTGTCTATCCCTGTACTTTATTTATATGACATATACATGTGAGCAAGAATATATATATATATACCTATATGAGTGATTTTGATTCTTTACACTTAGATTGACATCCTAGAGTTCTAGTCATGTTATATCAAGTCTTTCATTTTTTTCTTAAACACAAGCATCCCATCGAGTTGGGTATGAAAGCCATATCTGTTTTATTCACTCATATGACATTAGACACTTGGGTAATTATATATCTTGATCATTGTGAATAGTTAATGTAAGTATGTCTATATTAACATATTGTCTTGATGATTAATAGGGATGGTTAATACAAGTTGGAAAGACTTTGCTGAGCACTGTTTTTTGAATATCTATTATACCCAAAATTTTACAGGTTTTCCTATATAGTTCAGTATATCTATCTCACACTCACAATCAAGTGAGAATTGTGTTTTTACTACATGTGCAATATCTATGGTGTATAAATAATAAATATCTTGTTCAAAGTTAGGTACAGAAAACATACAGCTAAATACAAAAATTACAGTAGATGTCAGGTTTATCTAACTCCAAACATTATGTTCTATTACTTATTTTGGACTTCTAGAAAAAGAAAATTTGAAAGAAAAATGGCGAAACAGAGTCAATTTTGAAAGGTATTTTATGTTGTACCTATATTGGAGGTATCTAACCTAGTTTCATGAGATAAAAATAAGAAGCAGAAAAAAAAAAAGAGAAGCAGAAGGTGAAGTTAGACTTGAAATAGGGCATCTAGACGGTCCCTTTCTATATTCTGAAGTCCTACTGCTAAGGGAAGTAATTAAAGATTCTTCAATGGGGCCGGGCAGTGGCGCTGGAGGTAAGGTGACTGCCTTGCCTGCTCTAGCCTAGGACAGACCACGGTTCAATCCCCCGGTTCCCCATTTGGTCCCCCGTGCCTGCCAGGAGCGACTTCTGAGCGCATAGCCAGGAGTAACCCCTGAGCGTCACCGGGTGTGACCCAAAAACAAAACAAAACAAAAAGATTGTTCAATGACCAATGTCAAAGCCATACATAATGCAATGCATTTTTACCCCTTATAGTATATTTTTTTAAAATAAAAATAAACGTTTGGTTTCATTTTGAGAATTAAAAATGTGATTCTCTAGGATCTCTTAGACTTTGCTGATGAGGAGTTAAGTTAGTAAAACCACTTCAAAAATTGGCATTATATCATAGCACTGAATATTCATGATTTTGCTGACAGATATAGCCTAAAGGAAAACGTGCATGTGTAAAACAGGAGACAATTTCAAGAATTTTCATGACAACAAAGTATAGCATCTAACTCTGAGTCATGAGTCAAATGCTAACTTCAGATAAAATGACAAATAAAATATGATGTATTCACAGAATAGAAAACAGTCTGTCATAGCAAATGACCCTTTTTTTATTAATAGCAATACAGTAGTTTGGCAGAAAAATTATGTAAAATAATATAAAAGAATTATCATAAAAGCATGTGATTCACTATTAAAATAGAAATAAAGTTAATTTAAACAAAATTTATACTAAAGCTGGAAGTATGTATAAATATCAGAATAGTGGCATTGGATGCAGAAATGTTGAAGATAGCATCACATTAGCAAATGTAGTTTTACTTTCTCTGTATATCACTATACTAGAGACCTTAAGTGATCATGCCTCTCTATAAACACACTCTTAGACACCAACTAGGCAAATGGGTGAATCCCAATGGGGCAAAAACAAATGTCATAGAATCTGACTGGGATATGTTTGCACACTGAGCTTGCCCTCTCTTGCTGCTGCAATACTGAAATCATTGTCCTGTACACATACTGGAACCATCCTGTTAGAGAAATACTCTGTTAGGAAGTCCTAAAAACACAATTGATCATGGACTTTCAGCACCAATATCCAGATGACAGTGAGTTGAGAATCATCCGGCCAAATCTGCCTATGTATGGTGAACCAGATGAATTATTTACACACAGAATCAATAAACTAATAAATCACTCTTATTTCATCTTTATTTTATTTATATTTTTGTTTTAGACAAAACCTGGCAGTACTCAGGGCTTACTCTTGTCTCTGTGATCATGGATCATTTAATCCTGGCTTGGGAAATCAAATGTATTGTTGGAGATGTGCTATATATAAGACATGTGACTTAATTTGTTTATTATTATTTATATTTAAGCTCTAAGTCATTGTTATTTAAGGTATTTTATTATATTGCAAATCCTACTAATATATAGTTTTTTGTTTTATTCCTGTATTATTTTTTTTTTATATTGGGGCACAACTGCAATGCTTAAAGGCTATTTTAGTTCAGGGATCAGGAACTGCTTCTGGAAGTGCCAGGGTATTGTATAATATTTGGGCTCTGTGCTGGGTCTTCTGTCTATAAAGCACATACTACAGTCTTTTTAACTATATTCCTGCCACACTGCTGCAGTTTTCATTATATGGAAGTGATATATTTTATAATAAATAATCATATATGATGTTGCATGATCTGGTGATGAGAGCACATTCTCTGGATCAAGTCTAAAAATGAAGGATGCAAAATTAAGGACTTGAAATCCCAATTTATCTAAAAGCAATAACCACAAAATGAATTCATCTCAGATTGATAATTATATTAGCCTGAAAAACATCTATTTAGAGTTCTTCTTGCTTGTGAAATAAAGCTGATTGATAAATCTTTCCCCAACCTCAATTAGTTCTATTGCACTTTAATTAATTAGCATAAGAAAGTATGTTCA
>PVKC010029656.1:0-15064 GCA_004027635.1 Crocidura indochinensis
GCAATTTCTGAGCATGGAGCCAGGAGTAACCCCTGAACACTGCCGGATGTGACCCAAAAACCACACACACACACACACACACACCAAAAGAATGACCCAATCTGCTTGGCCTACGCTCACTTTCACATCAGAGATGAACACAGAACACATTTCCTGAGCTTCAGGTATTTGCTCCAAAATTCCCTTTTACCCTGACTCAGGTTCTCGGCGAGATGCCATGGAAATCCAAGATGTCAGGGTACAATCAGTGAATTTCACGGTTAGTCACGATGTTCCCAAATTTAGCATCAATTTAATTTCAACTATAAGTTTTGCAATTTTGAGATGAATGATATGCTGTTTAACCTGAAAGCTAATTATAGCAAGAAGGCTGTGTGATAGCAAATGCTTGTCACTTAGGTCTCAAATCAGCTCTCATAGGCCCCGTCTGTGCTGAATCTTATTGCATATTATCAGCAAATCAGTTAATCTCCAAAATGAAAGGCACCAACAGCTTTTGAATGCATGGCTGAAGAACTTTAACATTTAAAATAATTCAGTTCCATTGTAAAATATAATCTACTTTAAGAGTTATTATATAGCTAATAATACAATAGTACAAAATCGAAAGCAGGAAAAGACTTACAAGTTTTTTTAAACAAGGTGAAGAAAATACTGATAGGATATAAAGCATCACATATACACATACAATAATACAGTTATTATATATAAAATTCAGTAAGTATTTGGGTTTGGGGAAGGTGGAGGAGCACATCCAGCGATGCTCAGGGCTTACTCTTGGCTTTATGTTCCGGAATCATTCCTGATGGTGCTTGGGGTACTAGAGACAATGCCAGATATTGAATCAAGGTCAAATGAGGGTTCATGTCAATGTTTGTCCTCTAGCTATCTCTATAACCAAGTAATAGATCATTAGTCTCTGATAAGATCATATATGATACAGGTGACTCCATAATCACAAATATTCAATTCCTCAAAGACCACTTTACCGATGAGAAAATTAAAGCCAAGAGAAGCTAAGTAGTTTATAAGGTTCTTGAACCTCAGCTGGGATGTTTTTAGAAATGCAAATATCCTAGAAAAAATAAAGACCACAACAACAACAGCAACAACAAAAAGAAATGCAAACACCCAGTAACCCAAGTTCTATTGAGCCAGACTGTGTATTTGAATTTGATTCCCTCTGGTTGGATTCTCATTCAGGTCTGAGAAACAGCACACTGGTGGACCTCCAGGAGGAGGAGGGTGGCTGTCCTTGACTTAGGGTAAACTTATCCCATCCTGAGTCATGTCTGAGATTATCACCACTTTGGGGAAGCTACTCATGAGCTTCCTCACTCCTTGTCATGTGATTTCAAAACACCCTACGTGTTCCTGATCATAGAAATGGTCACATTCAGGGCCAGGGTGATAGCATAGTGGTAGAGAGTTTGCCTTGCAAGCAGCTGACCCAGGACAGATCTTGGTTCGATCCCTGGCATCCCACATGGTCTCCGAGCCAGGAGCGATTTCTGAACGCATAGCCTGGAGTGTCAACGGATGTGGCCCAAAATCCAAAAAAAAAAGGTAAAGGAAAAAAAAAAATTGGTCACATTCTATAGACCAGCAAAACAGACAAGTCATTCAACAGACAATGACAATGAACCTCAGTGTGGGCCAGCTTCCTCCCTGACTCTTTCCTGATGCCCATGTTTATGGGTTAATCCAGAAATTAGTCTCTCAGAGGTGTCTGTTCTCCACAATTGTGTTGCAGACCACCACACACCTTTTTACAGAAGAAGACATCAGAAGTTGCCTTTGAATGGCAACTATGCTAAGACCTGGGCAGTCTGGAATGTCCCATTGCCCTTGAGAGCCCTTCCCTGCCATTTGTGAGATCATTGAATGAACTTCAGCAGGTGGCAATAACCGCGCCTTGAGTATCATCTCAATAAAATCTACTAATTAGGGCAGCAACTTTCCTATCATGTTCAGTTCAGGAGACTCCGCCCGGTTCTCCTATTACCATGGTCCACAGGGCACAGCCCTGAGAAACAAACAAGGAGGCCCTTCTCTGCCAGCCTCCCTCAGTCTTTTGCCAGCTTATAGAATGGCACAGTCCCTGGCTGCCAAGTAAGCTGTGCTGTGGCTTAGGGATGAATTGTTGCCTCTTTTAAAGTGATGTTTGGGGGCACTAGACAGGACAGTATTTGCAGTCATGAACTGTTTCAGGCTTATATCCTGCAGGAAGCTAAGAGTCTGCAGCTAAGAGTTTGCAAATGTCCTGTATACACACATACACACATACACACACGCGCATGCACGCATGCACACACAGATTTATGGAAAATGCATGCATTGGTTTGGGAGATTTTCTAGCTCTTGTAAATCAAGCAGTCAGTTCTTCGGCTGATTTAAAAACTTTCTCTGGGATTAAGGTACCTTAAGATTTATACTGAGTTTATTTTTGGTCTCATGTGAGTCTGGTACCTACTTGAATTTTTCTTGAAGACTGGGGAAAAGATGGTACAAACTGACTTCTGAAGAAATGGAGAATTCCTGGAGTCACAGCGATTGTACAGTGGGTAAGGCAATTGCCTTATATGCAGTTGACCCAGGTCCCTGGTATCCTTTAAGGTTCCCTGAACATCACCAGAAGTAATTTTTGAACATAGAACCAGGAGTAAACACTGAGCAACCATTGAGTATGGCCCCAAATAACTCCCCCCCACCAAAAAAAATAGAAGAAAGAAAGAAAGAAAGAAAGAAAGAAAGAAAGAAAGAAAGAAAGAAAGAAAGAAAGAAAGAAAGAAAGAAAGAAAGAAAGAAAGAAAGAAAGAAAGAAAGAAAGGAAGGAAGGAAGAAAGAAGAAAGAAAAATGAGGGGCCAGGCGGTGGCACTGGAGGTTAGGTGCCTGCCTTGCCTGCGCTTGCCTAGGACGGACCACGATTCGATCCCCTGGTTTCCCATATGGTTTCCCATATGGTTTCCCCAAGCCAGGAGCGGCTCCTGAGCACATAGTCAGGAGTAACCCCTGAGCATCACCGGGTGTGGCTCAAAAACCAAAAAAAAAAAAAAAATGAAGAAATGCAGGATTTCTTCTCAATGGAACTTGGTGTAAAGAAAATTACACTGTTTTGGGGACAGAGAATTGTGTGTGTAATGGTGGTAGGGTCTCAGCGTAAGTCTATGCTGAGACAAAAAGAAATGTTTGAATGTAAGAGTTGAAGAACAAGTGTGGGTATCTCTGGAAGGTGACATTTAGGCGGGCTACAGAACTCCATTTCTTTCTGGGCATGAGTGCATCCCAGAGGATGCTCAGTTTCAATTTAGTTCTCTTCAAGGGCAACAGTATGAATGGCACAACCTTTCTGTGGTCATTGAAGGTTTTTCCAGTTCTCTCATCTGCCCTCTGGCAACATCACTGCAGGATACCTCCCCTTAGCAGCAAAAAGTCTTTCAAAGTCTCACAAACAGCCTTCAAAGCTACACATAGAATTGCTTCTCTTCTGAAGGAAGAGGGAGGAATCAACACTAATTCCAGGCCTCCGTAAGGTTAGATCCCTTTGTTCATTGACTTCAGAAGAGCTGCCTCTTTGTAGTTCATGTATTTAAATTGGTTTTGTTTTCAGCTAAGGAAAGCTTAGAAAGATGAAATAATTTACACAGGGTCATGCTAATAAACCAAAGAATTGTTTCTAAAACACAAACTCTTTTCTAAACTTAGTCCATGACATTTCTAAATTTGTCCTTATTTTTTGCATGCATGTAGTCAAGGTAAGTGGACATGTACTCATATCTACACACACATAACCTACCCTCAACATTAAACAAAACATAAAGGATTTTACTTATACCTTCATTAGATAGCTATATTGTTTCTAACAACCATGTATCTGTTGTATGTTTAGATTTAAATGTTGAGAGTTGAAATTTCCTTTTCCAAGGTAGAGGAGGTTGGACCACACCCAATTGTGTTTAGGGACTACTTCTGACTCTGTGTTCAGGGATTATTTTTAGCAGTGTTTAAGCAGTGTTTTAGTAGTGTACCAATATGTGGTATTGGAGATGGAACGGCCTGCAAGGCAAGTGCCTTAACCCTGGTGCTAGCTCTCTAAGAAACAGACCAATATATCCATTTATTTCTATTCTCTTCCCAGCATTACTTGACTCTAGAACATAGAGTGCTTACACTCAATAGACATTTAGTAGAAGTTTGATATCAAGGGACTCATCTGGAGCACAGAGATAATACATAGGAAAGGTGCTTGCCTTGCATGCAGCCAACCCCAGTTCAATTCCTGACACAGCATTTGGCCCTATACTTGGATGGTGAGTATACTTAAGTAATGTGAGCATTGCTGCTAAAAATCCAAAGCACATAAGGGACACTGAACAAACTCAGAAAGGGGATCTTCCTCCATAAGCTTCCTTTTATTTCTTTACAAAAACTAGAGGGAGCTAGAAAAGTCACATTTCAAAGTCTGTTTCTTTGGGGGCCCATGCAATATAATACAGAGGGTAGGGCTTTGGTGTTGTAAGCCTCAGAGCAAGATGGCTCATGCACCAAACAAATCCAGGGAAAGCAAGGTTAGAGAATCTATGGGGAGAGAAATAAAAGTCAGATTCCCCTTTGTAACCATACAAATACCCAAAGGATTCGGAGATACAAGGGTTACCATTGCATGATGAGGAGATGGAGCTGAATGATTGTTTTGGCCACTCAAACAGCCAGATTCTTGCTGCGTCATCTCTCTTTTCTCTCTTTTTCCTCTCTTTCTCCCTCTCCCCCTCAGTTGTCCCATGACCATAGTTTGACTATCCCTGAGGAGTGCCTGACTTCTAGGCCTCTCCATTACAAGCTTCAGGTCATCTAGGGGCTCTCTTCATATTCCTGCCAAATGTTTTTATCACTGCAAGAAAAACCCCACTTCCTGTTTTTTTCACCCCTGACACAAAGAACCTTGCATGTTGTAATATCTGCAGTTACAAGAAGATTTTTCTTTTCTAAATTGCTCGGCCTCAACTGACCCGGGCAGGGCTTCCATACACCTGCCAGCAGTAGATCTCCCCTTGAGCTGGCACGGAGCTCCCCTCCGTGGCTCCTCCTACTTACCAGGAAGAGGGACTAGCACTGGAGGTGACCTCAGAGTGACGTGCATCTGTCCTCCACCCTGTCATAGTGTCCACTTTCCCCATCATTTGTCCAAGGTTCTGGTTAAGACCTGTTGACAGATGGGGAGATGGGTCAAAGGGCTACAGTACAGGCTTGGCATGTAAGAGTCAGGGTTTGATTCCAAGCACCACATGGTTCTCCCAGCCAGAGTAACCCTGAACTCCACTTGAAATGACCACCCCCCCCTCCAAAACAACAACAACAAATCAAATATAAAAGAGGAAGAAGCAAAAGACCTTGTTGACATCACACAGGATATACCATATACCCTATAACTCAGAAGCAAAGTTTAATGCTTAAGTTTAAAATCTAATATTTAAAGTTTAAGTGGAATGAGCTCACTGGGGCAGGTGAATGTCCAACAAACAACACATGCATGTCCTAATCCTAGATTCTATGATACAATTACTTTGAGTAGCAAAAAGTACTTTATATATTGGGCTAAACTAAGGATAGACCTTGCAATAGGGAAATTATCCAAATTTATCCAGGTGTAATAGCAGGGTCAGAATCCAAAAAGGAGAAACAATAATGGCAGTGAAGGACCTTTAACCTGGGCTACTGGATTCTTTGTGTGTGCGCGAAGGGTCTTGGGACACAATGAGGTACTCACAGGGGTATTTTTGGTTCTATGCTCAAGGGTCCCTTCTGTTGGTGTTTAGCAGAGTAGGTGTAGTGTCAGGGATCAAACTGACACTTTAATTCATTAGCTGTGGTATTGACTGCAGACTAGGCGAGCACCTTAGTTCCCATACTATCTCTCTGGTTCTCTGTTACTGGCTTTAGAACTGAAGCATGAGGCCATAAATCATGGAATGTGGGCAACTTCTGGGAAATTGAATGAAAGGGAATAAATCCTCTTCAAGCTCTCCTTTGGGTTTGTAAGAACACAATCCTGCTAGCCTTGATTTAGCTCACTGAAACTTACTTTGGATTTCTGACCTACAGACAATCACTGTGCTTATGTATGGCTGTAGGAACTAATATGTTACTTCAATAGAAAATGAAATAAAGCCTAGAAATAAAAGCTGGGTCAGAAGGGCCCGGGAGATAGCATGGAGGTAAGGCATTTGCCTTTCATGCAAGAGGTCATCGGTTCGAATCCCGGTGCCCCATATGGTCCCCCGTGCCTGCCAGGAGCAATTTCTGAGCATGGAGCCAGGAGTAACCCCTGAGCACTGCTGGGTGTGACCCAAAAACCAAAAAAAAAATAAATAAATAAAACAAACAAAAAAAAGCTGGGTCAGAAAACATTTTCTGAATGTTTATGAATTTTTAACAGTAATAGAATATTGAAGAATAAACTGTAAAGTCAAAATAAAACTTATCCAGGGGCCAGAAAGATAGCTCCAAGGGAACAGATGTTAAGACCCTTGCTTGTTGGGGCCCGGGAGATAGCATGGAGGTAAGGCGTTTGCCTTTCATGTAAAAGGTCATCGGTTCGAATCCCAGTGCCCCATATGGTCCCCCGTGCCTGCCAGGAGCAATTTCTGAGCATGGAGCTAGGAGTAAACCCTGAGCACTGCCAGGTGTGACCCAAAGACCAAAAAAAAAAAAAGACACTTGCTTGTACATAGTCCACCTGAGTTCAATCCCCTGCTTTCCACATGATTCACCCAACCCTGAGTACCACCCAGGGTGCTCCAACTTGTATCCAGATCTCACCATCCTAAGAGGTCTGCATTTGACTTGTTCCCATTTAATATTTGGTTCTATGTGTCTGTTAAGTATAATTAAAATGTGAGTACATGTGTAATTTTGTGATTGCTTCATCATAAACATACTTCTAAATTGCTACAAAATATTCATAATTATTCCGCAGTATTTCCCTAAGACGTGTTGCCATAATTTACCAAATGTTTCCATGACTCCTCAGCATTCTGGCTGTTGTCAGAGCTTTGCTACCACAGCTAATGAATTAAATGAGTAACAGAGGTGAGCAGATGTTTGGTAACTAAGTACCTGAATGGTCCAAGGAAAAGCACTTCATGCCTCAGAGACTAAAACTCATCTAAATAGAACATTTCTCTATATGGATTTGCTGTAAAGATTAGACATGATATACAATGGTGTTTTTGCATGGTGCTGAACATCTACATAGTGGGTTCCCAATAAGAATTGATTTGTCTTATTTTTTCTTTAAATACTAATAGTAATCTTACAATTCTTTGTTTGCCAGGGTTTACATTCCCCACTCCAGTTATTTCATAATTATTATTACTGAAATTCATTAATAACTTGCAAAATCGGGGCCCGGGAGATAGCATGGAGGTAAGGCATTTGCCTTTCATGCAAAAGGTCATCGGTTCGAATCCTGGTGTCCCATATGGTCCCCCATGCCTGCCAGGAGCAATTTCTGAGCATGGAGCCAGGAGTAACCCCTGAGCACTGCCGGGTGTGACAAAAAAAAAAAAAAAAACTTGTAAAATCAACCCATGAGCTTTATCTCCAGGTGAACGAGTCTGAATCAAGGTCACACATGAAAGAATCCAAACCAAACTGCCTACCAGAACTATTTTTATTTAGTACAGAGACCACCCCCCAGGTGAGACAGTAAGAACAAAGTAAGGGCAGATAGCTCAAGCTATCCTGAGTCTGTCCTGCCCAGGTTTACATATAAGACAATCTTTGTTTTGAGTGAAAGCAAGTTGTAAACAGATTCAAAGAAAGCAGGAATGATCTTTGTTTTGGGTAAAATAAGGTGCAATCTAATAATAAATCTTTAAAGTCTATCTTAATCTTATCTGCATACACTTCTCCCTGCACCTTTTTCTATTTTTTCCTTCGTGCAACTTGAACTGTTTAAGTCACCAAATGAGTTATCTTGCAGATTAGCTCTCTGATTGCATCTCTATGGTCTCATTGGGGGGTTCTAATCCCCCAATATTTTCTCTATATTCATAATTAGAGCTAGAGGTTCTATTTGATCAGATTTAATTATTGGGAGATGGGGATGGTTGCACCTAGCAGTACTCAGGAGCTCTCTCCCAGCTCTGTGTTTGAACTCATGATTCTGGGGTCAGCATTTAAGAGATGGCTTCAACTAGACAGTTCTTATTATCAAGACTGGGCTAAATCATGCCTCTGCATGGAGCTACTAGATTGGGGGGTGTGTGGTCACAGCTTATCTCGGCCAGGATAGCAGGTCTGTGCACTCCAACATCTCAAGTCCAACAGGCTGGCCCTGGCCTGCCACACGATGGCTGGACAGGCTTCCAAAAGAATAAGCAGAAAATGGGCACGGTTTTGGTACTGTCACATCTGCACACACTGGCTCTTGGCCAAAGAAGTTGCCAGACTAGCCCAGTTTTGAAGAGCAGGGAAACAGACCCCCTCCCTGAGGAGGAGCAGTTGCTATGTCACATTGCAAAGGATACAGAAACAAAAAGCAGCAGATGGGGCCATCTTGGTATGCAATTTGCAAGTTTTATAAAAGGATGTAGAGCTTTTTATGAGCTCATCCATGATCAAGAATTTCTCCTGTCCCTCTCTACATCTGCAGTTTATGCATATATTTTAGGAATCCTGAATTTCTTACTAACCACGAATCCCTAGCGGTTATCAAGAACAAAGCGATAGGGGTCAGTGCAATAACACAGTAAGCAGAGTGCTGCATTGCAAGCAGTCAACCCTGATTCTATCCCCAGCACTCCATATGGTCCTCTAAATCCCTGATCCTTGAGTGTAGATCTAGACAGGAATAAGCCCTAAGCTACATCAGTATGACCCAAAACAACAAAAGAAATGCTAGAGAGTGCGTTTTTAAAGCCTGCATTGACGTCATAATCTGTGCTATGGATCTTGATGTCTATAGCTCAACCAATCTGACCTGGGTTGAGGTCTCTTGCTTTGAGTTCTCTTGCTAAGGACTCTTGCTTTGGGTCCAAGCCAGTGGAACAGAAGGATGAGAGGGTCAGGCCATATGAGTCCAGAGACTTGATTTTTGGATCGCACACACAGTTTATTCTGGATCTACTCCAGGTTATACACCCTAATCCGTGCCCCTCCAACTTCCCTAGAAAGTCGATATTTTTATGAGCAGCTCCAGGTCAGTTATAATGGAGTATTAGTTAGCTGGTATAGTAGAAGGAACAATGCCCTGAAAGACAGGAGAAAAGAGTTCTAGCCCATCTCTGAGACACACTAGCCTTAGGTCTCTGGACAATCACCATTATGTAGAACTCAGTTTATTTTAGACTCTTGCTTATTGAATTCACATTGCATTATAGCATTGAATTAGTTTCAGGTATGAAACATTAAACTCAGTATGTTTATATGTATATATATGCATGTATATGTATGCATATATATGTATATACATAGCATTAACTGCACCTTTGTAAGCCCAATTTTATTTTTCATTATCAAACAGACCCCTTTTATCCAATTCTCCCAACCACCTTCCCTTTTCCCATTTGGTAACTGCAAATAGGTCTTACAGTCCCAGTGTCTGGGAATTTTAGTTCACCATTCACCCATTTAATTGGTTTCTCTACATGCTAAATGCTCACTACACAGGGGTGAAATCATTCAGTATTTATCTGACTTATATCACCAAAGCTTAATACCTCCACCTCAACCGTCCACGTTGCAGCAAATGCAGAACTTTATTATGATAGCTGAGTCCTGCTTTACTATCATCTGTTGATAATTAGTTCTTTATATGATCATTAGTTGATTATTATTTATCACTGCAAAAATGCTACGATGACAATTCTTCAAATAAGTGTTTTTTGTGTATATGTGTGTGTTTTTATAATATATCTATACGAAATACCCAGCAGAAAATAACTGGATCCTATGGCATCTCCATTTTAAATTTTTTGAGGAGTCTGAATTCAGTCTTTTCTATTAAATAGAGATTAATGCCCAAATTATATAATGAGGAGTACATATAATATGATTTTTTGGGGGGGTTTTTGGGCCACACCCGGTGACACTCAGAGGTTACTCCTGGCTATTCGCTCAGAAGTCACTCCTGGCTTGGGGGACCATATGAGAAACCGGGGGATCGAACCGCGGTCCGTCCTAGACTAGTGCAGGCAAGGCAGACACCTCCAGTGCCACCACCCGGCCCCCATATAATATGATTTAATATCATATAGTACCTGCACCCCCTTTCCTTTACTTTAAGAGTTGAGGACTGCTTCCAGCTGATAGGGGTCACTAAATCCTCCATTTTTCTCACACATACCCCAGACTGATCAAGGCAAGGCAAGGTGCCAGTTCTGAGCTTTGTCTACACATATAGTTAGGGCAACGAGCATTTCCTAGGGCAGAGTGGTCCCTTTAAGTTAGGTCAGCAATTATCCAATCTAAGTCAAGGCTTTGAAGACCATAGGGTCCCTTCCAGTGCCAAAGCAGTGGGCGGCTTTGCTGCTTCTAGTGGGATGAATGTGAGTCTGTCTGCTGGGCCTCCTGCAGCCTGCCTGCTGCCTCTAGGCCAGCTCCACCCTCACCGCCCAGTGCTGATGCAGGTGTCAGGTAGCACCAGAGAGCAAACTTGTTTGGCCGATGTCTGACTCATCACTCACTCAGGGTTTGACAGCCTCTGAGCTGGTTTCAGACTTTACTTAAAATAAAAAAAAAGTAGAAGGTGGAGGGTGGAGTGGAAATAGGATCCTTTTATTACAGAACACTTTCCCCAGGGGTTATTTTCTCCAATGTTAATCCCCACCCAGGTTGTTATTCTAAAGGTGCACTGGAGCTAAAACTTCAGTTTGGGGCTGGGCTGTTAACCCATTACTCACTGGGTGATGGCAGTCCAGGGTTGGGTGCTCCACACATGGTCGCCTAGGAGTTGAGGGCTGAGATTTTGCTCTGCAGACAGAAGGTTCACATTGAGTCTTTGTCCTGAAGATCTGGAATTCTGACTTCCAGGTGGGAAGAAGTGGCTAGACTCTGAACAACATGGCTGTGTCCAGCAACTGCCTGACAATGGAACCAGCCTCAATCACCATTTGCCTGGCCTGGAAGGCAGCTCTGCAAATTGGAAAACAAACAAGGCAGCCCCCAGCCGTGGAGGTCTGTGGCTGTGATGAATCAACTATTATGGCTCACACGGCAACTCCTGTCTACTGCCTGGTTTTATGTTTTCTAACTTATATGCTTTTTTCATTTGTTTGTTTGTTTATAACAGTAAGATTTTTATGGTTGTTGTAGTTTATAGTAAAGCTGAGCAGAAGATACAGAGGTTTCTCATATACCTCCTGAACTCCTAATATCCCCCACCAAAAGGAAAATCCCCCTGAACCAAAGGAGATTTTGACAAAATCAATGACCCCACATGGATACATAATTCTCAGCTAAAGTCCACCCTTAGTTTATAAAAAGAATCTCTCATGATGACTATGTTCTAAGGATTTGGACAGTGTACAACGACACCGATTTGTCATTGTTGTACATGTATAAAATTTGTACTACTTAGGGGGCCGGGCGGTGGCGCTGGTGGTATGGTGCCTGCTTTGCCTTCGCTAGCCTAGGACGGACAGAGGTTCGATCCCCCGGTTCCCATATGGTCCCCCAAGCCAGGAGTGACTTCTGAGTGCATAGCCAGGAGTTACCCCTGAGCGTCACTGGGTGTGGCCCAAAAACCAAAAATAAATTTGTACTACTTTAAAAATCATCTGTGTTCCACCCATTCATCCTTCCTTCCTCTCACCTTTTGGAAACTACTGATACTTTTACTGTGTCTTTATTTTGAAATTTTTCCAGAATGTCATACAATTGGACTCATATAATACATTGCCTTTTCAATTTTGTTTTTAGCTTTATTATTATTTTTTGGACCACACCCAATGACGCTCAGGGGCTACTCCTAGCTATAGGCTCAGAAATCATTCCTGGCTTGGGGGATCATATGGGATGCCAGGGATCAAACCAAGGTCCGTCCTGGATCAGCCACATGCAAGGCAAAGTCCCACCGCTTGTGCCATCCATCTTGCCCCTAGTTTTATTTCTTTTTACTGAGTACTAGACACTTAAAATTGCTCTATATCCTTTTATGTGTTGATATTTCTGATCTTTTGTCATTTGGGAACCACACCCATTGGTGCTCAGAGACTATACCCAATGATTTTCTTCTGGCAATGCTCAGGGGACCACTTGGTTGGTGCTGGGATTCAACCCAGATCTCCCTCATATGTAAAATATGTACACTAGCTCTTTAAATTATTTCCCCAGTCCAATAGCATATCTTTTTAGCAGTGAATCATATTCCATTGTCTGGCTCTACCCCAGTTTTTCTGTTTACTTTCAGAAGGCTATCTCAGTTCATTTTAAATTTTGACCACATGAACAAAGCTGCTATGAATGTGTGTGAAGATTATTGTGTGCAGCTGGGTTTTTAGCTCCTTTGGGTAAATATCAAGGAATATGACTAAAGGGATCATATGGTGGCAAGAATGTTTAGTTTTATAAATAACCCTCCAAATAATTTTCAAAACTTTGCATCATTTTATATTCCCCCCACTTTTTTTTTTTTGTTTGGTTTTGGGTCACACCTGGCAATGCTCAGGGGTTACTCCTGGCTCTACACTCAGAAATCACTTCTGCCAGGCTTGGGGGACCATATGGAATGCTGGGATTCGAACCACCATCCTTCTGCATGCAAGGCAAGCACCTTATCTCCATGCTATCTCTCCAGTCCCGGCCATTTTGTATACTTACCAGCAATAAAAGAGAGCTCCTATTGCCTTGATTGATTTGGACCTTGGGCCATAACTAATATGTAGCTTATCATTTTAGTTTTTAATTTCCTAATGACATATACTGTGATACATTCTTTTATATGCTTGCTCGCTGTCAATATAGCATCTTTGACTAGTATCTGTTTAATTTTTGACCATTTTAATAATAGAATTATATATATATATATAAATTACATATATATGCACACATATATGTATTAATATATATTTTGTGGTGCTAAAGATTAAACCTAGGGCCTCATACATTTAAGATAATTGCTTTTCTACTGATTCACATTCCCAGCTCGTATTTAAAATTTTTTGTTAAGCTCGATAGGGTACTTTTCTTGGATGCAGCCAACCCTGGTTCCATCTTAGTATCCCATATGGTTCCCCAAGCACTACCAGGAGTTATTCCTGAGCACATAACCAAGAGTAAGTACTGAGCTACTGGGTGTGACCTCAAAATAAAACAAACTGTATTGTTAGTATTTTTATTGAGTTTTACAATTTCTTTGCATATTTTAGACAACTATTCTTTTTTTTTTTTTTTTTTTTGGTTTTTGGGTCAGTCACACCCAGTGACGCTCAGGAGTTACTCCTGGCTATTCGCTCAGAAGTCGCTCCTGGCAGGCACGGGGGACCATATGGGGGAACCGGGGAATCGAACTGCGGTCCGTCCTAGGTTAGCGCAGGCACCTTATCTCCAGCGCCACCGCCCGGCCCCTAGACAACTATTCTTGATCAAATGTGTCTTTGCATATACTTGATATTGCCTCATAGATTTGAAAGTTTTGATTTAATGAAACTACCTTTTAAATTACTTTTTCATAGATTATACCTTTTCTGTTTCTGCCTCTTGTGGGGTAACTGATTTTTTTTTTTTTTGTCTTGGGGTCACACCCGGCAACGCTCAGGGGTTACTCCTGGCTCTACGCTCAGAAATTGCTCCTGGGAGGCTTATGGGGCCATACAGGATGCCCTGTGGGACCCCTCCTCTCTCGGGTTCTCTAGAGACAATGTACCTTTTGAGTTTTAAGTTAGCTGAGACTCAGAGCTCATGACACCAAGCAACCCGCACTCTTGCCCAAGCCCTAGTGGCTTGGTCACACAATGCATTGAGCAAAACCACAATTTCCATAGCAGTCGTGAGAAGTTGGTAGCCTTATTGGGAATAGAGGACACTGAGAGTTTGCTGTTTTTACAGGAAAGATCTCCTCTGCTACCAACTCTACAAGGGAGATCCAATTCTATAGAATATGTCCATAAGCAATAAAGAAACAATGACAAAACTTTGATGACTAATTTTACATTTCCTAGAGCTTCTGTAACAAAGCATGTCACACTTCAAGAACAGTAATTCGTGGTTGCACTATGATGGGGACAGGAAGTTCAAGGCCAAGGATCATGGCCATTCTCCAGGCATTGGGGAAGGATCTGATCCAGGCCTTTCTCTTCATCGTTTTTTGTCTTGATTTGAAAAATAGGTCTTCATGTTGCCTTCTCTCTGTTCATGACTCTGTACTCAAATTTCTTATTTTAAGAGATCTTTTTTCACTGGGTTCGGGTTCAAAGATCCAATTTCATCTCCAATGATCTTATTTCCAAAGAAGATCCCATTCCACAGTACTGGGGTTAGGATTTCAACATATGGGTTTTAGAAGGACACAATTCAACCCATGTCAGGGCCCTCTGAACACTGCAAGCCTATGTCACATGATAGCATGAAAATTTAATGAGTGCAATGAGAGAAATCCAGAAAGTATATCTCTATAATTTATTAAATCATAAAAATCACCATAGAAAATTTAGAATCATGTAAATCTACATGAACGCTGTGCAAAGGAAGAAACAGATTTTTTTTACATAATTTCTCAGAGGGTGGTGTAGGTTTCAAACCCTGATTGACTTAATCTGGAAGATCAATGGGTCCCACTAGGCCAATATTTTCTCAGACTGTTATCCTGGATCCAGTAGCATCAGTATCATGTGGTAGTTTGATAGAAATGCCTGAGGTCTCTCCTTAAACTTATGGTGGTCAGATGTTAGGAGACCATATGAGATTCCAGAGACTGAACCCAGGTCCACCTTATGCAAAGCAAGCACACTGCTCTCTATACTGTCTTTCCAGACCCTGGTGTTTTATTGGAACAGAGACACAGTTGTGTGTTTCTTGTATTGTTCGAAGTCACTCTTGTGCTCAAACTCAGACTCTGTTGTA
>PVKC010029657.1:0-15061 GCA_004027635.1 Crocidura indochinensis
CAGTCCACATTTGGGTTAGTTCTCTAATTTTTCTTTGTTTCTATCAAAATGTGTTGCTCAGGAGTGAACCCAGGGCTGTACAAAGGATCTGACCAGCCTTAATTAGCTGATTTTATTAAACTTTGGAGAATTTATTTGGGGGTGAGGGAGCATGCCCAGACCTTGTGCTGCTACCACCGAGGATCATTCTTGGAGAATTACCTTATTGAAAAGGCCAGTGAAATTTTCATACTCAGTGCTCTATCTTTCTTTACCTGGCATTAGCCTGCCTTTTCCTCTGCTCTGGGTAAAACTCTCTTAGATCATTGTTATTTAGCATTTTTGATCTTCCTGTTGGCACCTCTGGCCTTTGATCTTACTAGGTAGGACCCATGGAAAAACAATATTCCTTGATGTTTCTTATAATTTGGTGCATGTGGTCAACCTCCTGACCATTCGGTGCCACCCACATCTTGCCTGTTGGCTGAGCATAGCAGGTGGCAGAGTTTCTGGACCCAGAAGTTCCGGCCCATTTGGGGGTGTTAGTGTGCGTGCACTTTGATCTACTTTCTGATGGGCTGAAATATGTGTGGAGGGCAGTTCTACCTTTCTGAGCCTGGCACACTGATTGTCAGGGCTCATTTGTGATGTCTGAAACACATCAGAAAGAGCAAGGAGGCAGGGCAGGGCAGGGCAAGGTAGTCAGTGCTAGCCATGAGCTGTGTTTTTCCTTCTAAAGATGTTCCCAATTTTGCTGCCAATTCCAAGTCTCTGGGCTGCCTTGCAGACCTCTCCATGATGAGTAGGCAAGCTGGAGTGAAGCCTAGAAGTCACCTACAGAAGCTTTGAGTGCTATGTCCTATGCTTTTTGGCCACTGCCCAGCAGCCTTCTCTCCTTTTTCAAATAGAAGGACATGTAAAATTCTCTCTGGGATGGAGTCTCCTAGTTCTTTGATTTGCCAGGAATGACTAGGTTTTCTTTGATCGTTTGAGTCTCTATGCTGAACAGGCCATTGAAAAAGGCCCATTTACAGGCTCTTTCTGTGTGGGCTGATGGGCAGCTTCGCCCCGAGCAGAGAGGCTCCCCATGTCCTCCTGCACCCAGCTTTTCATCTCATATCCCGTGCTGAGGGCTCAGGCAGTGTAATTATTTGCTTTCCTGGGTTTAGGCCTCCTGCTCTCCACTTCACAGGCAGTGTTTGTTGGGGTTGGTAAGTTTCCCCTTAAAACTCTTGTCTGGCTGTGCTCAGCACCCCTGGCCCCCTCAGTTTCTCAGTCTTCGGGCTTGTAGTTATTGACATAGGCCACACTCAGACCCAAGAATCACCCGCTCCTATGTCTGCAGGCTCTTGTGTACTGACCTTATTTAGACCAGGCCTCATGGTCACCTTCCTACATGCAGCTGCCTCTGAGACATTGCTGGGCCAGCTCACCTCACATTTCCATTCACTTCCCAGGCCTGTGAAAACTGTGCAAATAGTTCCTGCTCCAATTCCTTACATTTCAGAAAATGAAAATCCAATGTTTATCCTAGACCTTCAGACCAACCTTTTTGTTTGTTTTTGTTGTGGGGCCACTTTTGATATTGTTCAGGGTTTATTCCTGGCTTTGTGTTTAGGAGTGATTCCTCTTCTCAACAGTGCTCAAAGGAATAATGTGAAGTGCCAGGAACCAAACCAGGGTTGGCTCCATGCGAGAAAAGTGCCTTACTTCTTGTACTTTGTCTCTGGCTCATTAAAGAAAAATCATGGGACCGGTGGTGGCGCTGGAGGTAAGGTGCCTGCCTTGCCTGCGCTAGCCTAGGACGGACCGTAGTTCGATCCCCCGGTTTCCCATATGGTCCCCCAAGCCAGGGGCGACTTCTGATTGCATAGCCAGGAGTAACCCCTGAGCGTCACTGGGTGTGGCCCAAAAACCAAAAAAAGAAAAATCATGATATTGGGGCCTGAGCAGTGGCGTAAGCGGTGGGGTGTTTGCCTTGCATGTGCTGATCTAGGACGGACCAAGGTTTGATCCCCCAATCCAGGAGTGATTGACCATCCCATATGGTCTTCCAAGCCAGGAGCAATATCTGAGCACATGGTCAGGAGTAACCCCTGAGCGTCACCAGGTGTGGCCCCAAAACAAATAAGCAACCCCCCCCCACATGATATCATCTTAAACTCTATTTTCTTAAACTCTAAATCTAATCTTCAACTAAGCCTGACTCCTCTGAGCAGTCTGTCACTGCTACTGAGTTCCAAACTGTTATCTTCTCCTGGATTCTTTATTTTGTTTTTGTGTTTTTGGGTCACACCCAGTGGTATTCAGGACTTACTTCTGGCTCTGTGCTTAGGGGTCAGTCCTGGTGTGCTCAGGGACCATATGGGATGTTGGGGATTGAATCTGACCAAGGTAAGCAAGTGCTCTACTATCACTTCTGTACTATCACTTCTGTCCTCCCTTGAATTTTTGAAATCCACTCACACCTATGTTCCCTCCCTTTGTCCCCTGTACCCCAGATTCTGCAAAGTATGGATCACCACTGTGCAGGGCTGCATAATCTGAAAGAATCTGAAAGTAGTGAAAACTTTGACATAGTAAAATAATTCTGAACGTGCAGCAACCAAAAATTAACACCAAAACAAAAGTCATGAACCTGAGGAATTTGGTTGAACTCTGTTGCTTTCTCAGGGAAAAAGTTTCGATAAATAGGAAAAGTTTACAAAGCCACTGCTCAGGGGCCAGTGTGGTGGCACTAGAGGTAAGGTGTCTGCTTTGCAAGTGCTAGCCTAGGACGGACCGTGGTTCCGTCCTCTGGCTTCCTACATGGTCCCCCCAAGCCAGGAGTGATTTCTGAGTGCCTAGCCAGGAGTAACTCCTGAGCATCAATGGATGTGGCTCCAAACCAAAACAAACACTCAGTATGATGAAAGGAAGAATGTCTCTGTCCAGATTTCATGATGTGCCCATCATGACTTGGTATCTTCCCCCTGTCTCCCCAATACCCTGTCTTACATCTGGTATTCTCCCCACAACTAGCAGTTCCTTCTCTCCATGCTCTATGAGTGCTTCCTTTTCTCCATGCTCCCAGCTAGTATTCCATTCTCTTGATGCTCCCAGCTAGTACTCCCAGTCAGTGCTCTCTCCCCTCAGTGCTCCCAAACAGTGCTTAGTTCCCTTCATATCTCTGTATATACCAGGTACACTATTCCTCCTCAGTAACTCTCACCACAGAGATCAGCCCACCATAAGCCTGCTTTGCTTCTTTGCTCTCTCTTGATCCCCTCCCTCCACCTCATCTCTGCATCCATTTTGACCTCTGCACACCCAGTCTTGCCCAGGTCTCACATGCAGTACATATTTGTGGAATAAATAAATGGGGCCTAGATAAATCACATATTTATGTCCAAAGTAATTTTGCAGAGAGAATGAGTATGGTCTTAGTGTTGAACTAAGCAGGTATGTTATTGGAGTGAAATCAATAGCCAGAAGCAGATTTGGCATGAATATGATGTTGATATATAAGAATTTATCTCTGATTACTGGGGAAGTGATTGCTTATTTCTATTACATTCTTTTGTGTCTAGAGCCTGGGAGTTTCTCTTACAGGATTCCAGGCCTGTCTTGACTATTTCATTATGACTGAGGGAATGGAGCACAGGAAATATGCCAGTGTATGTCTCTGGCTAGATTTGACTACTGCCTTATATGGGCTTTCTCTCCTCTGGATTCTTAATGCTATACACTCCTTTAGTAATTTTTAAAAATAATTTCTATTGTGACCAATGTGAATTACAAGTCTTTTTTTTTTTTTTTTGTTTTTTTTTTGGGCCACACCCATTTGATGCTTAGGGGTTACTCCCGGCTAAGCACTCAGAAATTGCCTTTGGCTTGGGGAGACCATATGGGATGCTGGGGGATCGAACCACGGTCCTTCCTTGGCTAGCGCTTGCAAGGCAGACACGTTACCTCTAGCGCCACCTCACTGGTCCCGAATTACAAGCCTTTCAAAGTTATATTTAAGATGCATAGTGACTGTGAATTAGGGCCATTCCCATCACCAGGTTTGACCTCCCTCCACCCCTGTTCACAGCATGTATCCTATACCTTTCCCCTTTGCCCCCAACCCTGGACTACTAGTGTAACAGGTCCCCTTCATGTATAGCTTGTTGTAGATTGGGTATTTTGATTCTATTTTTTTTATTGACTTTGGGTTTGACATTCAGGTCTGATCATTTTTATTTCACTCAATGTTTATGACAGTGTCTGCCCCTGATACCATTCATTGCCCCCCATCCCCCAATTTATGAGGTAGAACAAGATGATTCAAGTTCTATGGTTCTTCTGGAAAAAATAAAAAAGAAAGCTGGGAGGAGCCTGTCTAGAAGCTATAAATATAAATTTAAAGAAGAAAGAAAAACCACCACCACAACAAAACAACAACAAAAACCAAAAAGGGAAGGGGGGAATAATGTGGCAATTTTTTTTTTTTTTTTTTTTTTTTTTTGCAAAGGCACAGTAAGTATTGGGAAAATTAGAAAGGGAATTCCTTTGGCCTAAGACATAGAGGGTTTCTCCACCCTTGAAGCATACTGTCATGGGAACAACCACAGGCTCCAGACATGCTCATTATTGAATCCCCAAGGTCTTTTTTTTTTTGGATTTTTGAGTCACACCTGGCAGCGCTCAGAGGTTACTCCTGGCTCTATGCTCAGAAATCACTCCTGGCAGGCATTCATATGGGATGCTGGGATTTGAACCACCAGACTTTTGTATGAAAGGCAAATGCCTTATCTCCATGCTATCTCTCCGGTCCCTCCCCCCAAGGTCCTTTTATGGTGCCAGAAAACATTCTGCTCAGTTATGGTTGTCAAAATCAGTCCTCTGTACTTAGAGATCTTGGTATTTTCATGGATTCTAGGACGAAGCTTAGGATAGAGTTTTTCCTTATGGTTCTAGAAGTTCTGCTCAGTTGTGGTTGTCAAAGTCAGACCTCTGAAATTAGAGAGCTTGGTTTTTGCACAAATCCTAGGATGAAGCCTAGGATAGAGTCTTTCTTTTTGGTACCAGGAGAAGTTCTGTTCAGTCGCAGTTGTCAAACTCATCTTCTGTAATTAGTTATCTTGGCTTTTATACAGATCAAAGCATAGAGTGTCTTCTGTTTTTATCTTGCCATTAGGTGATGAGGTAGGGCAACCTGCCCACATATCCAGTTGTTGTTGTTTTCTTGTCATCAGGATGTCATATCAACCTAGCCTGGTGCAAGTTGGTGCCAGAGTGGTAGTAGGTACTCCCCGGCAAGTTTGATTCCTGGTGCTGTTGCAGGGAACTGTATCAGTTCTAAGGTTGGGACCTGGGATTTGGGGTTGGATGGTCACTGTTCAGTCACATGGGGTCTAAGCCGAGACTCCAGGACAAATGTTCAGGGTGTAAGGAATCCTGTAATATAAAATTTATGGGTTCTTATCTAGTAGATAAGAGCTTGTTTCTATACTTCTGATTTCCCCTTTTTTAGTGTGCTTATGCAAAAGGGTATGCTGCCATATTATATTGTTGGTGCATTTTTGGGTAAGAATGACAAGCTATACAATCTCTGTGTCCTGGTTTTGACCTGAGATTTTTATCCCAAGCAATACTTTTTCTATTAGAATTTTGTACCAAGCAGAACCTAAGCAAGAGAAATTAAAAAGGGGGGGATGGATGAGACTACCTTTACATTTGAAAATAAATACACGAAAAGGTATAACTATTAAGGAATTAAGCATACAAAGACAATATAGATATTCCCATTAAGTCTTTTGAGATAGTCTTGGTGAGGGGGTGGGTGAGATCCAGGGCACATTTTCATCCCACACCATGGTCTTATTGAGTCTGAGAAATGGTTTGTAGCAGTAAGGGATCAGGTAGTGTCCTCAAACTGGGGGTCCTTTGGAGCTGAATCTGGTAGCATGCAACAGTCCACATTGGGGTGTGTGTGTATGAGGAAAAAGGCTGCATCGAATGAGTCAGCAGGAGTGGTGGTTGCAGCTTCTTGCCTTGGTACAATATGTGGGACAGAGAGGGTATCCTTTCTCTTTGGAAAGGTGGTGGCTAGGTGGTGGCTGTTTGAGACAGAAGGTTGGTCTCAGTATCTTTCCCAGAGAAGGTGCTTGTGACCTGCAGTGGCTGCTGTAGGTGGGGCTCCTTTAGTAATTTTCCTGTTTTGTTAACTGATGATTCCATATAATGTCCTTGGCCTAGAATAAAGACATTCAGTAGAAAATTTTCATTTGGACTAAATCAAGATGACATTTGGGGGTATTGACTCTGTAAAGTAAAATGAATTTGGCCTTTACCCTCATATCGCATAATAGTATGAAGTGTGATAGACTTTGAAGACAAATGCAAAATGATAAAAATGGATGGCCATTGAGCCAGAGATATAATATAGAGGTTAGGGCTCTTTTCTAGGCACACAGTTGACCCTGGATTGATTCCCCAGCATCACATATGGTCTTCTCAGTAATATCTGAAGTAATTTTTGAAATTAGAGTCAAGAGTAAGCCCTGAAGGGGCTGCAGCTATATCACAGAGCTATATCACATGTTTGCTTCGCATGTGGATGGCCCAGGTTTGATCCCTGACACCCATTATGGTTCCTCAAGCCTGCCAGAAGTGATTTCTAAAGGAAGAGCCAAGAGTAATCACTGAACACTATTGGGTGTGGCCCCAAAACACAAATAAAGAACAAAACAACAACAACAACAACAACAAAAGAGTAAGCCCTGAGCACTGTTGGTGTAGTACCTCCTGAAGAAAAAGGAAGTTTGATGTCAAAATTTTAGAGTGAAAGGTTGAAACTCTGGTGGAGACTGTGGTCTAGTAGTCAAGGGCATGTTTTGATTCTCCAGCAACAACAGCAAATCCCCCAAACATGAAAGAAATATTCACTTTGGTTCACATACCGTGCTGATATCTTTCAGAGAGTGTAAGTTTATGCTCTTCTTTTACCTCCCATCCCCAAATGGCTATATATTAAAACCAAAAAACCCTCTATACCTTTTCTAATATGTCAAGTCATTAGACAGAGTCATATTCCCAGACTCTGTCCTTGGGAATAATTAGAAATGATATTAAAGGTTTATGATCAAAGAATTTCGACTAATCATAGACCATACAGAATAGTTTAAATATTTAATAATAGATGATTCAGTAAAATTTTAAGACTGATATTATACTCACTGGTATTTTTTTAAAAAAATACCTCTGTAATGTATTGTCCAGGTTGCATTTGAGAAGATTCAGAGGATTTGAAACGTCCTTACATGACCAACATGGACAGGCTTTGAGGGCTGCATCAGAACTGCAGACAGAATCAAGTACTTTTTGGTGCCATTGGGTTGGCAGAAATCATGATAGAGCTTTGTGCGTTGGGAGAGCATGGGCAGGCTCAGAGAGACCAAGGTGGTGCCAGGTAGTGTCCCCCAGCCTCAAAGAGGCCAGAGTGCAGTAGGGAGCCTGGACTGCAAAAAGACCAAGGATCCGTGGTGGAGGGGGAGCTATATGTTGAGCTCCAAATGTAAAGAAGCCTCAGCCGGGAGTGGCAGTCTCTTCTCAGCCCTTATGCCAAGGACAAGGGCAACCTGAAAGCGAGAGGTAATGTGGCAGTTATGGAAGCCCCTCTGTACCCTGTTAATCGGCCATTCCCAGCAGTTATCCCAACTACGGCTGACAGCTAGATATTCACCATACTATTAGTTACCCACATCTGGCAGTGTCTTCTTAGGTTTTTTTTTTTTTGCTGAACTATACCCTAAATCTGAAAGTTGGAATAACAATTTGCACAATTTTTTATTAAAAAAAGACAGAACTTACATAAAAGACTAGTAAGGAGGAAATAACTTAAGAAAATTGATTTGTGTTTTTGGTTATGTGTACTTCAATTCATTCCAAAAATGAATTAAAGCCTGATGTCACATGAGAAGGATGGAATAAACATAGCCTTTTATAATAAGTGTTTGGATAATGACAGGACATGAGAATATTTTTATAGGAAATAATAATATAGGAATAATATGTGCCAACAGATTGAAACTTTAAATATATATGTACTACACATGAAAAGTTAATTTAATGTGATGTAATTTGAATTATTTCCAAGCTTTATTGGAAAGAGACAGCAAAATAAATAAAACACAGGATAAAGAAATAATATGTATTAGGTTCATTCCCCCTCTAAAAAGTGTTAGAAGATGTCAGTGAGACTGGTGCCTCTTGCCTTTCTTGCTTCTCTATGCTGTTACAGAAGTGTGGGAGATACCAGGCCAAAATTGTAGTCATTTAAATAGGGTAGATCAGTTACCTTGGAACTTATTTCAATTTCTTGGCCATATAATGGAGCAACTAATTCCATGTGTCTTTCTTTTCACTCCCCTCAAAGTTTTGAAGGTAACTTTAATTTAGAAATGTATTACTTTTATTTTCTGTGTTTTTTTTTTTTTTTTCAGGGGAACACACAACCAGCAATACTCAGGGTTACTCCTGACTTTGTAGTATTGCTGGGGATCAAACCCAGGCTGGCCTGCATGCATAGCAAACATCTTAATTCTGTACTATTTCTCTGGCCTAGAAATAGATTACTTTTTTTGTTGTTTGTTTCATTGGGCTACATCTGCGATACTCAGGACTTTCTCCTGGCTCTGTGGTCAGGGATTACTCCTTGCAGTGCTCAGGGAACCATATGTAGTGCCAAGGACTTAACCCAGATTGGCTGTATGTATGGAATGCTACTTAATCCCTGCAGTATTTCTCTGGCCTAGAAATAGATCACTTCATTTCATCAACAGACAAAAGCACATTTTGGAATGTTACTTCAGCAAATGTCTAGTTGTGCATAATGTGGTCTAGAGCTATCATTGCTTCTGAGAGTTCTCCACACTCATTGAGAATGTCCCAGGTTGAAGCGGTCACTGGGCTGCTGCCAGTGGGATTGCTCTGCTATCTCCTCAATGCTAATACTATTTTATCCTGCATAGCAGGACATTTCATGGGCTAGTGGGTGCTGGAAAATACTAAATGAAATAAATGCTACCTCATGCCCATTCAGGGAAAATCACTGTTATATCGGTTCTGTGACCACGTTAAAATTTCTTTTTAGGTCAGATATGCCACACACAGAACCTAGTCTCTAGTTCGTTGGAAACAGATGCCTTCTATTCCTTCCTCTGGAGTGAACTGGTTTCACACTGCTTGAACCTCTGTACCTGGCTCCGTGTTCTGTGCTGAAATGGTTCAGCATTTTTATTTTCATTAATTTATCTGTTGTCTACAAAAGTGCTTTTGAGCTAAGTAAGGGGAGGAAAAGAGAAAATGCTACAGTAGTATATGAGTAGAAACAAAATGAGCCCTTCACAGGTGAAGATAATTATTTTTCAGGCTTAAATCCTGTGGTACACGATAGGAAAGGATTTGGTTTTTCTCTTTCATGGTGTTCAAGGTGCAAAAGTTTTGAGAGCCCTTGCTCATTAAATGACATCTTTTTGTCCCTTTGATTACCTTGTTTGAAAGGGAAAAATAATGTCCCAATTGGGATAGTTCTGGGAGAAGTGTGCATGTGGTTTCCATATTCACCCCCATAGACTGTGACTGGGTGATGTCACTCCATCCCAGACTCCTCAGTTCTCTCCCACACTCTGTCCGTGTTCTCTTCTCTCCAGAGTTCCTGTCTTCTCACCACCTGTTTTCATTCATGTGTGCTAGCTTTTGCTATTTATCTACCCTGATAGATACCCTAGGAAGTTTGGTTTCTTTAGCAACAGGACCAGTTTCTGCCCAACATAATCAGAGAGGAAGCTCAGTGTCCATGATTTCTGATTGATCATCAGATTGAGAAATCTCTCCTTGTTCACTCCAATGGTTTTCCACTGGCCTAAATCAACATCTGTGGATTATATCTTCTTTATTTTCTCTCTCTCTGTGTGTGTGTGTTTCCGTGCTCTGTATGTTTGTACCTCTCCTCTAGTTTGGACGGGTATTGTGGTGAAAGTGTGTGTCATTGTCAGTCATTATTCATAGCATTCATTTATTTCTTCTGAGCTTTTGCTTTGTGATTCCCTTATGTCAAATAGGAAAGTTGTTTCTTTTCTGTCTTTTTTTTTCTTTTTTCTTTTTGCCACATCCAGCTGTGCTAGGGATTACTCCTGGCAAGCTCAGAGAACTATATGGGATGACAGGGATCGAACTCAGGTTGGCTATGTGCAAGGCAAATGCACTACCCACTGTACTAGCCCCAGGAAAATAATTTCTAGCCCCATCAAGCATGAGCATGGAGAGATAAGGGTGGACTGTGAAGGACAGAGAAGGGAAAAGGTGGGTTGCGAAAGGTCTTGACTTTGGGTAGAATCACAATTTCACCAAGAGGAGAGGCTACTGCAAAGTGGCCAGATTCCAGTACTTGCAGTAGACCTGGTCCTATTTAAGGCAGCAGACAGTTTGGATCAACATTTCAGGACTGTTTGAAGGAAGGTTTTGGTGTTGTGTTTTGATGGCAGCACATGAGTGAGAGCCGATGCCTTGGTTTCTTCCCCAGGTGTGCAACACTACCACTGACAGGAAGCACGCGGACACCTTCCTGGAGAAGTGCGTCACCGAGTCCATCATGAGCATTGTGAGTGGCTTCTTCAACTCACCCTTTTCAGACAACAGCACCAGCCTCCAGGTAAGCAGCACTTGTACGTGCCAGCAGCTATGTTCTGCCAGGTTGAGTGGGGTTTGCAGGGGTCTTCTCAGAAAAAGGTTTCTGGCTTTCTGACCACTGTTATCTCTCATTAGTCACTGTTATGATGCTTTCTGAGTTTACCATACTTTGCTTAAAATAAATAGGCCTCACCTTCACATAAAATTACTCTTTGGGGGTGGGCATTAGGGTATGGAGGGGACCCCAGGCAGTGCAGGATCAAATTTGGGATCTCTGTGTACCCGAGGTTCAGCCCTTGGAGCCATCTCTCTGGCTCCCTACCAGAATTATTCTTGCATTCCTTCTAAGCAGGAAATAAATGGTCTCACCACCTGTTTATTGATGGCTTTGCAAATATTGAAATAAATTATAGTTTTCCAAAGAGGACAGGACTATAGACTCAGTGGCAACTTCCCAGAAAGTATGAGCTGGGATATATAACCAACATTTTCCTCCCAGATATCGTTAACACTTACAAAGTAATTTTGGCTTTCACTGTCCACAAATAGGGAATTTAATGACATAAATGAGAATGTTTCTTAAAAATTGGTGACTAATTATGAAATATTATCAAATGCAACTGGCTAGAATATTTTTTTATATAGGGCATTTGTGTGGGTGAGGAATGTATATATGGGCAAAGTCAGGAAGTGAATATCTTCACTGTTTAAATTGACATCTCCAGGGCAGGCTTGTTAGGTGATTTTGCGTTTAGCATTCTAGAATCTAGCAGTTGTGTATGACTCTCATAATAGCGTCACATGAAATTTATTTTGTAGACAAATTTTCTGTCTCTGCTACTTGTTCATCATGTGAAACCCAAACACAATTAATCAAGCAGGTAAAATCAGACACCTGCTGTATTTATACTTGGGATAAAAAGATTATGAATATTCTTCAATTCATGTCATTGACTTCAAGACATGATACATATTTATGATTAAGAAGAGAGTTGGGACCACAGAAAGATAGCAAGGCTGGAGCACCTCTTTGTATGAAGGAGCCCTGGGCTTGCTCCCTAGTAGTTCTGGTCCCTGAGTGTTGCAAGTCAGCCCTTGATGGGGCTGACTGATGAAGGGATGGAGGATGAGATCTTTCTCCTCCAGCTCGGAGCATGCGTCTGTCACCCCGTTCAGCTGGCAGTTCTGAGGTGAATTCAGTGGGTATAAAGCTAACAGGTGGTTAGGCTTCAGAAGATAGCAGCTTTATTCAGTGGATATGGCTGAAGCCCAAAGCCCCAGAATCAGCCCTCGAAAAAAGCCCCTGCCTTCCACATCAGAATCAGGTACCACCCTAGGGTGGGAGCAGAAGCAGAATGCCAGGTCACACCCTAGGGTAGGGCACAATCACAATCAGGGTAGGATCAGTAACATAATAATCCCATGGAAATGTTTACATATACAACACCTGAGCACTGCTAGGTGTACTCCCAATACAACAAGGTAGTTAAAAGCAATTAGTGAATTTTTCATCGTGTGTAGGAAAGTCATTATTTTCACTTATCAAGAAGTCAGTATATAATAAATGTTAAATTTGACATTTGTGAGGTTGCACTGAAATGCCACAGACTGGCCCATATTCAGTTCTAAGGGGTCTTTCGGAGAGGTCATGGGCTGTTGTCCTTTTTCAGACCCACCAGCCTGTCTTCACTCAGCTGCTGCAGTCTGCCTTCCGTGTGTACAACTGTAGTTGGCCGAGCCCAGCACAGAAGGCCTCAGTGGAGTCCTGTGTCCGAACCCTTGCTGAAGTGGGTAAGTCAGAGTCAGATTTTACTGCCTTGTGCTAACATTTCATGGTACTTACTGCCCGAACTTTCCAGCCTATGTGTTACTGAGATACCAGGTGTGGTTTTGTGATGGTGGCCAGCAGTGAACAGCAAACAAGTCTGAATGTCACCTCCTTCAGGGGAGGGGAGCTGAATTATCCTGGTTCTTTAAAAATACTTTTAATTATTTTAAATCATATTTTTAAATTTAAAATAGCTTATGGCATTTTAATAAGTTCAGTGAAATTTTATAGGAATGAGTTTAGCTTAGTTATTAGTTAAGATCTCATTATGGAATTGTTTTATTAAATAGCCTAGCTTATTAATATCTTTATTAAAAACTCAAATTTTCCAATTTGAAATCCATCAGTATTTACATGGAAGACCTCAGAGATGATAAATTAAATGATAGGCAGGAGGATTACAGCAGTGGGAAGGCCAGCAGTGTCTTCAAGAGTTCTCTAATTTATCTTTGGTGCCACTAATTCCAGCTACCCCAGGGAGTGGGGAGAGAAATCCAGACTTGGCTGTGCTGCAGACAGACCAGTGCTTTGTGTGATTTTGTTCTCAGCTCTGATGGTCTTCTAGGGAGATTTGATGGCCCTTGTCCTTGTCATCACTGCTAATACTGAATGTTTACTGTCACACAATTTACCAGTTTCTCATGTGTGTTGTCTCACTTAACCCATGATGGGTACTGGACTATCTTTTTTCTTTTTTTTAATATAATTTTTATTTTTGATCATAGTGGCTTACATATTGTTGACAATAATATTTTAGGTACATATTAACATAAAATCACGGGGATTCCCATCATCAAATTGTCCTCCCTACACCTCCATTCCCATCCTACCACCCATATGCTCCTCCCTCTCCCCTGGGGCTGCTAGAATAGGTGGTCCCCTCTGTGCCTAGCTTACAACTTAGTGGTCTTACACTTGTTTGGTCTTGGTACTTCCCTTATTTCCCCCTTTATCTGGGAGGCAGGACTAGATAGTTCTAGTTATGTGGTTTTGTTTGAAGACGAGAAAAGTGTTAAACTGGGGTAAAAATCAAATACTCCAAAAATGGGCAGAGTTCTTTTAGAGGCTCTCATCATTGGTTTGAGACAAAGGGGAAAAAGAAGGTGAAACACCTCAACAGTACAAAGAGAAGTGTCAAATAAAATATCCAGTGAGCACTCCACAATAAAGATAATCACCACATAAAAGTCATGGTCTTGAGATAAAAATCATGGCTGAGAACATAAAGAAAGAAAGAAGAAAGAAAGAAAGAAAGAAAGAAGAAAGAAAAGAAAGAAGAAAGAAAGAAAGAAAGAAAGAAAAGAGAGAGAAGAAAAAAATAAATTTAAATGGAGATAATAACTTCAATAACCACACCAAAACAAAGAAATTGGCAAATAGTAGATAGATAAATACAAAAAAAATTGTTTTGTGCTTTTTGCCATTTTTTTCCCCCTCCTGCATAGGCACAGTAAATATTGGGGTCATTGGAAAAGGAATTTCCTTGGCCTACGAGATACAGGGTTTCTCTCCCCTTGGAGTATGTTGTCATGGTATTAACTGTAGACTCCGTTCAAGTTCATTTACTCTCTCCTCGGTACTTTCATGATGTTTGGAAGACTTCTGCTTCGTCCTGGGTGATCAAATCAGATCTCTGTATCTAGAGATCTTCAGTATCTGCACAGGTCAAGGGTGGAACTTATAGTGAAGCCTTTCTTTGTGGTTTTAGAAGTTCTGTTCCCTCAGTGTCATTTTAATCTGTCTTCTGTGGTTGGTGGTCTTGGTCTTTGCGCTGATCCTAAGGTGGAGCCTAGGCTAGCATCTTTCTTTATGTTTCCAGAAGACTCACTCCATTGCAATTGTCTCAGATGGACGTTTAGAACTGGAGATCATGGTTGTTGTGCAGATCTTAGCTTGAACCCTAGACTAGGGCTTTTTTATTGGTCACAGGATGCATATCGTCTGGTCGTGGTTCTATCAGCCAGTCATCTGTAAAATGCGATCTTGGCTTTTGAACAGACCAAGGGGAGAAAAGTCTTATTGCCATCTGGAGGGGTAGGATAACCTGCTCTTAGGTCAAGTTGTTCCCATTTTCCTCATCAGGATATCATATTAGAGCTGGCACTTGTTGGTGTCCAAGCAGCATTAAGGATGTCCTGGATGGGATCTGTTTCCTGGATTATCTTTTTATTTTATTAAATTTTTTATTTTTAATTATAAGAACAATGATGCAAAGAAAGAGGACAAGATAAAGTTACAGTGGAAGGACAATCACCCATAAACAGAGTTCTCAGAAGAAATTCCCATGCTGATGCCTAAATTTTGAACTTACAGTCAAAGAACATTAAGAAAAATAAAACAGAATCCATGTACAATTACTTTGTCCACAAGTCCCCAGATTGTAGTACATTATAGCATTTCTTAGTAGTACACAAAGCAATCTAAAGCCATGAAATTTATGTGACTCTTTGGGGCCCGGGAGATAGCATGGAGGTAAGGCGTTTGCCTTTCATGCAAAAGGTCATTGGTTTGAATCCCGGTGCCCCATATGGTCCCCCGTGCCTGCCAGGAGCAATTTCTGAGCACGGAGCCAGGAGTAACCCCTGAGCACTGCCGGGT
>PVKC010029658.1:0-15052 GCA_004027635.1 Crocidura indochinensis
GGTGACGCACAGTGGGTACTCCTGGCTATTCGCTCAGAAGTCGCTCCTGGCAGGCACGGGGGACCATATGGGGAACCGGGGGATCGAACTGCGGTCTGTCCTAGGTTAGCGCAGGCAAGGCAAGCACCTTACCTCCAGTGCCACCGCCCGGCCCCCCTATCCATACTTTTCTTTTTTTTTTTTTTTTTGGTTTTTGGGCCACACCCAGTGATGCTCAGGGGTTACTCCTGACTGTGCGCTCAGAAGTCACTCCTGGCTTGGGGGACCATATGGGAACTGGGGGATCGATCCGCGGTCCATCCTAGGCAAGTGCAAGCACCTTCCCTACAGCGCCACCACCCGACCCCCCATACTTTTTTTTAAAAAATATTAATTATATATTTTGTGTTCATGAAATACATTAATTATGAAAGAGTGCTTTCTATTTCATCACCTGAGTTATTTGCTGAACTATTGATGAACACAGGTAACCTGAAGGTCAGAGAGATAGAGTCAGTCACACAACTTTTAAACCATCTATGATATCCTTCAGTCTAGCTCCTTTCTACAATTCTATTTCCATCAGTCTCCTTTTCAGAAAGAAAAGTCTGGCAGCATTAGTATACAGACATCCTGCTAATTTAGACCGTTGCTGTTGTTGTTATTATTATTTTGGGTTTTGGTTGAATAGTTTTGTTTTTATTTTGGAGTCATACCCAGCAATGTTCAGGAATAACTCTGGTGATAGGAAACTATATGGGAATTGAGGCCAGACTTGGGTTGGCCATATGCAAAGCCAAGTGTCCTATCCACAATATCCACAATATTATGCTCTGATTATTCATTTGTTTTTTGGATGTAGGGTAATTAATGGTCACTACAAGAATGTTCTGGAAACCATGTGGTGCTAGATATAAAGTACAAGGCCTAGCAGACACACAGAAGTCTAGATAGCCTTTTAAGTTCTTTTCCTTAGCCTTACACTGAACTTTTAGAGCTACACGTATAGATGAATCTCTAAGGCAAGAGTGAACAATATACTAAAAAATCAGGAATCTCAGTGGGTGAAAATATGCTTGTCAGTGCTATTTCTATCGAAGGGTTTATGTGCCTGGTAAAAAATTAAATGGCTATGTGATAAATTGACCATGAGATAAAGCAATTTTCTAGGGAATAGTGAGAGGAGAAACAAAAATGATTAAGAAAATGGGACTAACTGGGTGAGAACAGATTAAAGGAGTTAACTGTGTATAGCTGAGCTTGGCAAAGACAGGAGGGCTGAAATGACCAAAAAAAAATTTATAAATAAAAAAACCATGCACAGGAAGGTGCACAGAAATTCCAAGGGGAGAGAGGGCAGAAATTAATTTTGTTTGGATTTTGCTTTACCCAAGTTAAAAAATAAATTAATGCCCAATGAAGCAAAATAATTCAAGTAAAAATTCCCAAATCACTAACCTGGCATTAAAATTACAATTAGATCCTATAAAAAGCAATAGTGGCCAAGGGAACACTGGGAACAAGGCGAGTTTGCTGAAATGTCATTATACTGTGTACTGAATTCTGTTAAAAACTTGAGCCTTATCAATACATGAAAAGATCAAATTCAAATAAAGTCTTTTTTCAGATATCTTGTCTGTGATTTCAAATGACCTTTCTTCTTTCATGTCTAACCTCATTTTTCACTTTTGCTTTGTTTTCTTTTTGGGCCACAGTGATTATGATCCAGACCAGAGATTCCTTGGTACTGATCAAAGAACTATTTGTGATGATCAGGGATGGAACTTTGGTCCGCAGCATGCAAGACAAGTATCTTATCTGTTGTATACTTTCCATCACCTCTCTTCCACTTTTGCTTTCTATACTCTGAAAATATTGCTTTACATTCAACTTTTTGTTATTATTTTGGTTGAAAAGAGGAATTTTAATTATTTGGTGGCCAAATGTAGCAGTGCTTAGGGCTTAGGAAACAATCAACCCTGCAGATGCTAGGACAAGGGCAACATACATAGTGCGTGGGATCAAAATGGGGTCATCTATAAACAAGACATATACCCTGTACTATATCTTTGGTCAAGATTTGTTAAGTTATTTTTATCCCTTTGTTAGGTTTTGGTATCTGGGATTAAACTCAGGGTCTCACACAGGCAAGGGCTATGTTCTACAAACTCTATATCTCTGGCAGAAATTTGTTTTGCTTTTTCTCTGTGTGTATCTCATATATATATATGTATATATATATATATATATATATATATGAGAGTGAGAGAGATACAGTAATAGGGAGAAATTCAGGAGAAATTACTGTTTATCTACTAATGACTAAGGATGGAAGTTCAAATTTAAGTCATCAGACATATTTCATGAATGCAGGATGTTTATCCTGAGAAAGCAGGCTATGAAAATGTGTATAATTATTTTCTATAAGTTAAGGACTCCATGTAGTCAATAGAAAACAAAATGAATACCCCTGTTAGAATAAATATTTTTTTATTTTTTGGTTTTTGGTCTTTGGGTCACACCTGGCAGTGCTCAAGGGTTCCTCCTGGCTCTACACTTAGAAATCACTCCTGGCAGGCTCAAGGGACCATATGGGATGCTGGGATTTGAACCATTGTCCTTCTGCATGGAAGGCAAATGCCCTATTTTCATGCTATGTCTCTGGCCCCTAGAATAAATATTCTTATTAATTCCTAATAATCCTTGTCAACCTCTTTGAGAAAAGTTAACTGAACAGAAAACAGAAAAATATAGAAAGCAATAACTCTTTAAACCTTAGTCTGATACAAATGTTCAAGATAATATATTCAAGGAAAAGTTCAAGAAAATACCAAGAACATGATATTTAATTTGGTTTTGAAGGCTATCAAACTAGAAACAATGAAAATGCAGATTTCGTAGGAATAGGTATATCTTTGAATGGCTAATATTAATGTAAATTGGATTTTTTCAAAAGATAAGTTCAAAATAGTTTTGACGAGTTTCATTGCAGATATCTCCTGCACAATGATCATATTCAATTTTCTGGGAGTTCAGTTATTTGTGAAACTCAAGAAATAGCCTGAGGGTATTTAAGAATCTGCAATTAATTCAATGGATAGGTTCTCAATATAAAGTGCCATGTATTATGAAAAACTGCCTTTTATATATTGTGTTTTATTCAATATTCACATTTTTGTATGGAATAGTAATTCTTCAGCCATGAATCCAGCTTTTTCAATTCTGCCTTAAAAACCTCAGACTATAGAGCAAGCCACATCAAAGAAAGATTAATAGACTGTTTCCTAGATATCAGTTAGATTCCAAGCTCACTTTTCTCATGCATTTACTTTTGCCTATTTAAACACTTTCCAACTCTTAGATCAGACTTAAGAATTTCTCTCATTTCTCCAGTCAAGAAATATCTCTCAGTATTTTCTGACATTCTCAAACTTACATTTGTTCTAATTTAGATAAGTACTACAACATGACTGATAATACTGTATATTTTTGTATCTCTGATGCAAGGGCTATTTTTCTTTCAATATACAGTGAGTGAATATTCTGCATAAACTGCTAATTGTTGAATAAAATATAGTTATTTTATGGCTTATTAAATAAAAATTATGATATTTTACATTTTATCTATAATAAATACATTATAGATATCATTTGATACAAACAATTAAAATTATAACATGTTAAGTTTTGTCAAAATATAGACTTTAAATTATGAAAAGATACACTAATCTGGAAGGTTAATATTGGAATGAACATTACAACTGGGTTTGAGTCTCTTGGTAGTTCAAGAGATAGTGATACATTTTACAATCTCTTTCTAAGCTGATAAAAAGTAGTCCAGTTCTTTATCATTTTTCTTAGCTAAAAGTAATGTAAACTTATCTCTTGAGATGTTACATAAGAGGTCACTAGGTAAGACAATGAATAATGTTTTCAATATATTTTACAACACATTCATGGGCCGTTTTATTCTGAACTTTACTAAAAATCTAATGTGCATATAATATTGAGATTGCTTGTGGATATGACTACATAATGAGATAATTTTATAAGCTGGTTTAAATACTTTTCTCAGTTCAGCTATAGAGATGAAATTTTTAAGTGGTATTTCATACTCCATAGTTGCCATCATCTCTTTAGCTAATCTCTTGTAAGTTTACCTATATGCTACATTCTTAGGACTTTATAGTCATCTCATGGGCTGGTAATAATTAGACATCCATGTCTAATACGTAGAGAATTTTATTCTTTAGGGAATATACTTCTATTCATTGATAAGTGTGAGCTGTAAAGAAAGATTAACTGCTATAACTATCTCCATATTTCATATGTAAAAACTGGTATATTAAGAGATGAAGAACAGGCATCTGAGTCCAGTTAACATGCATTATTCGATAAAGGAGAGATGGGAACAGAAGAATGTAATGGTGCTTCCATGCTTTTCCAGGATAATCACTTTGTAATTGCAGTGCCATCTAGTGGTAATGTTAGACTTCAACTAATGAGTCTGTTTCAAGATGGCCCCTGGAAAATACAAGCAGCGTTTTATGCTATCCTGAAATGCATTATTTGTGCTTAGAGCATTTCTTGCTACTTGACAGATACTGACCTTTCAATATGGAAAGTGCACCACAGCTACCCAGAGTCAGTCAAAGCTATTGATCCTGATAAATGATTTGACCTCAAACAGTGGTTCTCCTCCAGTTATTTAATGCTTAAGAAAGCTAGCAATGTAATCTGAAGAGGTCAAGTGTGCTTAGGAAAGACTGTTGACAGAGTATCAGGAAGAAACGGAATGACATGTTCATGTGTCAGAAAGAAACAAGACTTTCCCCGTATATTACATTCAAGAATAGAAGAAATAATATCATCCTTAAATATGATGGGGTCAATGAAGAAAATAATAGAGACAAATGTGGCATTTCACATTTTATAGGTTACAAGACTGACATAGTTTTATGCCTTTCCTATGAATATTTTTAGATAATGCATGTTTTTTTCTTTTTAGGCTTTTGAAATTAGCTTTGCTTAGAATAGCTGCTTTTCTCTATCTGTACATTAATTTCATATTTCTTTTAATATTTTACTGATCCCTGATAGCTTTTAGTCTTGAACTTCACTTTTCTTTTTAACTAGGTTGAACCACCCCTTACAATTCCTCATATATCCTAGTTAAAAAAATTGTTGTAAGCTTTATAAATGTAAAAAGGCCAATAGCCATGTTCCCAGTAGCTCCTAAGTAGCCATTTCTCATTCTAGTTGTGTAGATCAAGGCTGAGGAATACATTTATATTAGTACCATCAGCTCAAGAAACTGGATGATAACTGAGAATGATTTGTAGTACTGTACTAAATTTCATAGTCATCCTTTACATTATTTTGTGTAAAATTCGTTTACATTCACCTAAACACTAGAAATCCAATAGAATTTCTCTGATCTTGAATACACAAGGGTAACTGACTTGGGGCTATAAGTGAGAGACAATTAATCTTGCATTGCTGTGATCTGACCTTTACTCTTTCAGATATCCTATTAATCATTTGGAACTGTGCGTCCTCCAAATGAGATTTATGAAGTTCCAAAACTTGTGAAACTCTCTCCGGCCCTGGGAATTGCTGCTGATTCTGAAAAGTCCCATCTTTATTGCTTTACCTTTTTACACTCTAGATGATTCAAGCTTTATCTACTAAGTGATGTCTAGAGCTGTCAGCTCATCAATCTAAAGTTACTTCTGTTAGCAGTGACTGGGCTGCTAGAATAACATTTGGTCCAGAATTAAACATACAGTTATTACATAAATGCAAAAAGTGAATGAATATGAATTAAGAATTACCAAAAGAGTGAGGATATATGTGAGGAGTGCGTAAGATGATACTGTCTTTTTATTTTACTTTATTTGTATTTTAACAGAAATTTAAGAGAAACTTATGAAAAACAAAACTGTATAAAGTGTTAGAGAGTACGTTTCAACACACGCGTCAAGTGTCAGAAAGTGTTAGAAAGAAACCTAACTGCAGTGGTTTGTTATACTGCTACTTTCACAAGACATACCTCATCTACTCAGTGAATCTGATATCTGTCCATAACTGTAGGCAGAGAGTCGTAAAGTAGCCAAGGACAACAGTAATATATTAAATTGAGAGTAAAGAAAATGTATTTTTAAAAGAAAATAGCAAACACTCATCATTCCGCTATATAAAATAGTGTTAATATATTAGTATATGAAACTTCAAGCATTAATAAAGCAGAAACTCACATACATATATTTATGGAAATCTTCATATGCATTGTTTTCAGGCACTAACTAACCCTAACCTTAACGTTAACCCTAACCCTAACCCTAACCCTAACTCTAACCCTAACCCTTTTTTTAGTTCCTTTTGTAAATGTTCCGGAGCTTCTCTTCAAAAGTGAGGGGAATATATTTTTCAAACTACTGTTCGAATAATTTTCAACTACTATTGAGATTGCATTGTTGCCAGTGATCAAGTGTCTGTCTCATTGATAATTGCCTCAGCTGTAAAGAACTGTCTTCCATATTCTTTCTGAATATTCATGACCAACCTAGTATTGATGCACACAAGGAGAAAAAGGACATAGTCCCTTTATCCCTACATGGTCCTACTCTAAAGGGCTGTCCCAGTATAAAAGCTCTTAATAGGCATAGTTTTATTGAGCAATACCTCGCTCTACTCAAGTCAGCTGCTAACTTAACTGAATAGGACTTGGGTTTGAGAAATTTCATCAAGAAATATTCACTTGCCATTTTTTATTTTAGTTTCCTAGAAAAACTACCAACTTGAATGAAGGTAGACATGTAGGTATTATACTTATATCACATTTAAAAATTTTACTTCATAGATAATAATAAAATCATATCATAAAAGTTATTACCAAATTTCTCTATTGCTAAGGATAGCACTGAGCTAAAAGATTACAAGGTTATCCCTCTATTGAGATCCAGTATTGGAAAAACAAAGCAAGACAAGACAAAATAAAACCAAACAAAATAAAAGAAGAACTATCTTATAGTTGAAGAACACAACAAAAGGGGTTGAACTGCAAGTTTTACATACTGCAGGCTTGTATTGAAACATATTGTCACATAGTCCTCTAACCACTAAGATGGAAAATGACCTCCAAACACTGAATCAGCCGTAGTCTCCAGAGCCACCAGATAGAGAAACACAAACAAAAAGCCAAACATACCATCAGAACAGAAAATTTTGAAATATTTGGTTTCCAATTAATAAGGCAAATAACTGAGTTTTATCATGCATTATTGAGTTCTGTATTTGCTACTTTCTCCCATTTCTCAGATCCCAAAGAACAGAGATTTTCTTTGTAGCTTTAGGAGTTTATCAAGAATTTAAAAAAATGCAGTAGATAAATTTAGGCACTAATTACACGAAAACTAATATTGAAGTTCAGAGTATTCAAGAGACTGTAATATGGGAGAGTGAGATGCTCAGAATTCCAGGAGATAATAAGCCTTTAATAGCAATGATTCGCATCTATTTCCATTGGTTTCTAGGAGCTGTGATTGAGCCTCTTGATGGAGGCATATAAATGCAATATGCTGCTCACTTTCAAAGTGATTTTTAGCAAGACAGGTGGGTAGACCAATAGGTAAAGTTGTACTTGACCAATGTCATTTCAGTCCCAGTGATCCCATATAGTCCTCTGAGCTTGTCAGGTGTATTCTCTGAGCACTGGGCCAGGAGAAAGCCTGAGCACTTTGAGGTGTGTCAAAAAAAAAAAAAAAAGGCAAAGAGAAAAAAAGCTATGCTTTTAGAAATTTCAGCACAATATCTTTATTTAGAGAAGAAAATGTGGCTTCTTTTAAGAGAGTACAAGAAGCTTACATTATTTTGGCAAACTAATGAGAGCAGCATCTGAGCTTAGGGCTCTTCTAGAAGTTTCTCTGTGAATGCCTAACACCAATATTTAAAGAATGCATTTGATGATCAAAATATAGGTGCTCCCTGTTGCAGTGTTAATGTTATTGAGAAGAATAAAAATACATTTTATTTAAAGATAAATTTAGATTGGCAGAGAAAGATAAATATACAGAGTTCAAGGGCATGCTTTAAAATTTATCAGTCAACTTTTTACTATCATTTCAATGTCTGTATAATACTTTGTTATATGGGTTCTCACAGTTAATCTAACAATGATTTAATTTATCTGACCCCAACTCTATAACTCTGTTTCCTTAATATTTTTACTTTTTGTGGTATCAAGAGTCAAATTTAAGTTTTCACATGTATGAGAAATAGAATTTACAACTGAACCACATCCCTAAATTTACTTCTTCACAATTTAAATTATTTCCATTTTTTCTGTTTATAAAACAACTTTTGGTGAGTATTCTTGCTCAATAATTTTGTGTGCACTCAATTTTATTTCTTTAGAATTAATTCTCCAAAGTGCCACAGCTGAGTCATATTAAAAGTATTCATTGCCATGGCTTTGGTAGCCATTTCATTTATGTATATATGAAAAGAACATATGGCATTTTACATATTTATTAAAATATTTATCCAATTACACACATATTTCTATTAAAGGCTCACTTCTTTTAATAATTGAGACTGTTAGATCAAATATATTTTTATCTCTTTATAAATTTTGTTTTTTATTTATCACCATTTATGCTTTTTGTTAATATTTTGATTTTTAAAAGTTGTCCAGTATATGGTCCAGAGAATGATCCCTGAATCTACTGTCAAGATTAAACTCTGGGCACCACAGAGTGTTGCATCAAAACAAGAAGAGAAGGAAGTGAGTTTAAGAGGAGAAACAAAAAGCGTAAATTTCAAAGAGGTATTTTCTAATACTGAGGTATGTTCTTTATGTTAAATTCTAGAAACATTTTGGGATTGGAAGAATAGTATAGTGGGTATAAAACCTGCTCACCCATGTTCCATCCCCACCATACCATATGGTTCCCTGAGGGTATCTAGAAGTGATTTCTGAGTGCAGAGACAAGAGAAATCTCTGAATATCACTATTTGTGACCTAAAAACAATGAAGTAAATTCTGACAACAGATAACAACAAATAGTTATTATATGACTTTCTGAGTACAATAAATATTTTGGATAGAAATATTAAGTGAACTCAGATAGCAAAATTTAGTCTTTCTTTCACTCCTAAATCAGGTCTCTTCTCTAAGTGGTGTTTTCAGCAAAGGAGGGCCTATTAATACAAATTAGAACCATCTGTATTTCTCTTGTCATTTGAACTCTTTCATTGTATGAGGTCAGCTTCACAAAACCTTTCCTTGGAGATGAGAGTTTAGGGGTGAGAAACTGGGCCTTAAACAAGGTGATCCTAGAATCTAATCTTTCTTATATCCTGTTTGGCTTGTATGCCTTATGACGTCTCACTGGGACTCATTTACTCTTAAAAGTGTCAACTTCGCTTATATGTTAAAGATTGGAACAAACATATATTACTAAGCAGAAAATTAGAGCTATTTAATGAGCTCAAAAATGCTTGCTTTTGATATCTCTCTGTGTGTAGGATGCATTCACACACTAATTACCCAGATCATTGATGTGGATAATGCTTGTGATAAATAGCAACGATATATACAAGAAAACACCCATTCCTCCAGAGGAAACAAGGTATATTGTCATTCTTTTCAGTGCTACCACCTTATGTCAGCTTCATTAATTAAAAGTAATTTCATAGAATGTGTGTTGTTTGGCTCAAGTGTCCTTATCTTTTGACAATCCACTTATCCACATGCCCACCTGGAGGTTCAACATGCAGCAAGCATTCCTAAAATTTTTAGTCTGTGTTCCAAGTCATAGCCTGGTATATATGACAAATATGGATATACCATTCTGGTCCTCAAGTGACTAGATTCTACTTTAGAAAGCATTTCTTTGCACAAAATGTTGGAATAGAGTAAGCACAGAGTCAGAAAGGCTAAGCAAAAGGCACTAGTAGCTAGAAAAATATGAAATAATCAAAATAAAAATCCCTGCAATAGGTACACAAAGAAGAGAAATATATGCATTATTTTCTGCCTCCCAACTCAGGCAGATCTCTTAATAGAAACATGCCCAGTCAAGACTGGAAACCTGAACAAAGAAGTAGGTTGGAATAGATATGATGAAGTCAGATATGTAGATGTGGATTTAAAGGCTTCTAAAATTCAATTCCAGTAGGAAGTTATTTACTATATATTTGAACTTGAGAAAGCTTACCTGAAGTGACAGAGCTTTATAAATAATGTGACTAATAAATGATTAAATTGAGGTGTAAAACAATGCTTTTATTCTTGAAAACATGACTTTCATCTTCTCTATGTATGCTCAAACCTTGGTTCAACATCTAAAGGTATTATATTATAAGCATATTTATTATTAGCTTTTTCATCTAATATATACAGCACTCAGATATTTAATATAAATAAATGGAGCATTTATCTTACCTTCAAGGAAATGGATCAAAAGAAGCATGCTAAAGGATAATGGAATAGAATGGATAGAATCCAGAGGTGAGAGCATTTTTATAGTATTTAATATAATTCTGGACTTTCCTATAATCCTGTTAAACCTGGCTCAATCATTACCTCTATCTTTGAGTCCTCTTCTATTTAATTTTTTTATTTTACCTTTTTTTTCCAATTCATGTTTTTCCTAAAATAAACACAGATCCCCTCTTTTGTGTGATTTCAGTGGTTAGCTCCCAGAGTTGCTTTGTTTTTGTTGTAAAATATTGATAATATCTCTGAGTAATAATATTTAAAAATATAACCATGTAGATTTTAGTCATTTAACAATATAAATTCAATATAAATTGATTGAATAAATTTACTTAATAATAATATTATAAAGAATATTCAAAATATCTATAATATCTTTAGATATTCAAAAATATCTAAAAATCAGAAGTTAAGTGACAAATAACAGTGGTTTTTTTTGTTTGTTTTGTTTTTGGGTCACACCCGGTGACGCTCAGGGGTTACTCCTGGCTATTCGCTCAGAAGTCGTTCCTTGGAGGCACGGGGGACCATATGGGGAACCGGGGGATCGAACCGCGGTCCGTCCTAGGTTAGCGCAGGCACCTTATCTCCAGCGCCACCGCCCGGCTCCAAATAACAGTGTTATACCAGGTATTATTAATATATTAAGTCCAACATTGTTGCTGTTGTTATTGGTTGTAGGGGATACAACTGACAGTGTTTATGTACTTACTTTACTTACTTACTCCAGAATATGAGTTCAAAAATCATTGCTGGCAGTGCTTGGGACATCAGATGTGGTGTAGAGAAGGAGTGAATAAAGAATTGGCCACATGCAAAGCAAACACCTTAACCCCTATGCTATCTTTCTGGTCCTAATCCAATATTTACTCTTACTTATCTCTATTTTTATCTCTTAAAGGTATCACTTCCTCATGGACACGTCTTTTCACTCATCTTGGTTTTAACATGGTATTTAGTAGATATCCAGAAAATATTGACTAAACTGGATCTAGAGACTTTAGTTGGTTTTTATCCTTAACACTCATAGAGCTGCAGGTTGAAACAAAACCAAAGAAGAAAAAGAGTAAGGGTAAAAGAGAAAGTCTCTCTGCACTAAGAATGAAGCTCTAAGTATACGTCTCATGGGTATTCTCATCCAGGAATATTATTTTTTATTTCTTCTTTATTCTTTTTATTCTTAACATCTTAAACATTCTTAGTGTTTCCCCTCCCACTACCCAGCCACTGGGCATATCTGACTTATTCCACATCACTCTATGTGTACTAATTCTACAATTTAATGATCCATCTCTGTGGCCTGGCCTTTCTTCTCCAAGTTCCCTTTGCTCTTGCTGCCTTTCTCCTTTTAGCTCATGGTCACACTTTATATAACATAATTACAACTCAGGTCTGCTACTCAGTTCCCAGAATACAGAGGTTATACTTTTAATTGCAGTGAGTTCTTTTAAGTTTCTGCTTATTTTTAATTATGACTGCCTGAAGCTAACCTGCCACAGACTAACTTTCAACTCTAAAGAAAGAAACAAACCAAGATGCTGAGAAATAATAGGAATCCCATTTTTATGCAAATTGCCTCAGTGAGAAAGAGATGTGAAAGAACAGACTTATTTCAGCTTTCTTGAGAGGAGATACTGGCCTTTGAAAATGTCCAGCTCCATATTTATTAGAGATTCAAATAAAAATGGCTCATTATACTATAGTTTCAAGTTTCAAACAGCATCAGATCAGTTCCCTTGCCTCTTTTTAGGGCTTGTTTATGGTATTTTGATTGACAGGATAAGCTATAAGCAGCACTTTTATTTTTATTTTTTTAAATTTATGCCTCGGGAAGCCCAGTTCCTCAACCTAGCACCTAAAATATTTTTCCATTAGAAACTAGTATTTAATATATGTCATAGTTTTTCTTCCAACATTGTCCCTGTGCTTGCAACAGAAAATAATACTATTTTATTAATGTTTTATGTGTCTGATGTAAAAGGGAATACCTTAAATATTATTATATCTTAATGATAATGTAACTAAATTGCTATTAAATAATTTTACTATAAATCAACATACCAATTTATTTCATTGTCAGAAGCCTGCAAAGTACATAAGAATTACCTTACCAATCTCCCATATTCTACCAAATCTACTCACAAAGTTATAAGACTTGCAAAATTATCAGAAAATTTTCATATACATAGAAACGATATATCTAAATTTTTTATTCTTTTTTGACAAGGTATAATAAAAATGTTCTTTGAACTCATATAACCTTAGATAAAGTTTATAAAATTAATAAAGTACTTGTGAGTTAAGAGTATTTAATTAATTTTTCTTTGGTCCTCATTCTAAGGTACAATGAGATACAGGGACAAGGACATTTCTTGCTCTGTTCAGTCGGTTCAGTCTTAATCTATTAAGCTAATTTAAAGAAAGAATAAAAATACCCTCAGCTCTGGTGAATAAAAAGTGGGCACAAAATATTTTTACTCAGAAGAAAGATGTTTATACTGAATATTTAAGTCTTTATTCCCAGCCTATATTATGCTAAAAGGGTATCAAGAAAGAGAGGATGCAGTAGGAACTCCAGATGTACTTCCTCTCTTATTGTATCCAGGAAAAAGAAGACTTGAAATGTGTAGGTCTTTTAGGGGACATCTGATTTCATAAGGAGTTAATCATAGAGTTCTTTTTCTGTTCCAGAAGAGAAAGAAAATTGCCATTTTTCTGATTCCCCTATGTAAGGGATAGTCAGTAAATAAACTTCACAACAAACCGAAGAGCAGATAACATTTTTCTTACTGCATTTATTGAGGTTGTGCTCTCAACCCACACCCTCTATAAGGCAACTCCTTTACATCTCTCAAACATCACAGCAATCCTGGAGATGTAGTTACCGTATTTTTTCTGGCATATAAGACAACTTTTGAAACAAAAAAAAAAGTCAACCGAAAATCGGGGTCGTCTTATATGCTGAGTATATCCCGAAAAATGTACACCAATCACTGCAAGGCTGGTCGGACCGCCTCTCTAATTCAGCCAATCCAAGCAGGCTTTTTATGCATGCAAATTAGACAATGTTCTGCACCCGAATCTACACTGTAAGTAGCCTGCTCAGACTGGCCGGAGTCAGAGAGGAAGTCTATTCCAGTATAGCCTTTGAACCTTTGCTTGTTGTGATTGGCTCACTGTGGAACATACAGTTGCAGCATAGGAGCATTCTGTCTGATACAGCGAATATAGGCCTAAACCTATGTTTTAACTGCAAAATTAGGATGTTGTCTTATACGCCCAGTCATCTTATACACCGGAAAATATGGTATATACTTTGAAGAAGAAAGGCTGAATAATGATAGGAAGCAACTCAATCATGGAGTATAGAACTCAGATCAAAAGCTGTTTTTTTTTTTTTTCTAAATCTGAAGTCCAAAACATGAACCAGTTTAATTAAGTCTGAAGAAAGTACAGAGCCCAGAGGAGACACTATGCATGTATGCTTATTCACATGGCCCTACAGGATTTATTTTTTAAATTATCTTAATCAAAGATTTTATGGTTTCTTGTGTGCCACAAGATTTTACTCTTTAGGGTCTAAATGCCTATTTTCATTACATTAAACAACTTTATCTTTCATTCTCTATTGTGTGTACTGTGTTTTCTCTGATTGCAGCCCAGAGGCAGAGTAGAGTGGTAGGTAGAATTGCTGGGTGGGTAAGAGATGAGGATTTTAGTTTCTATAGCTAGAGTGATTGGAAGACTAAATAAGATAATGTATGTAAAATGCTTGAGACACTGCAGTCTTTAAAAAGATCTAATTATTACTATTACTCTTATTTTTTTATTATCAGTAATTCCAATTTAGCTATTCTTGAAAGACTTTTTATCAAATGTGAATTGTGCTTTCTAGTCCTCTAGAGTTGTAAAAAAAAAAAACCACAACAAGCCAAACTTTTCCTTTGGTAGTCAGAATTAGCATTTTAACCTCATTTATGTTTATTTTTATTTTCTATTGAAATAAGTGTTCTTAAATTTTTCTTATCTTTCTCTCATATCTAGATCACAGATATGTAAAACTAAACAATTAGAGAATATTTGTAGAAGAAATTAATGAAGGAAAGAGAAGCAAGATTTTAAAAAGAATAAAAGACAAAAAGATATAGAACTCACAGTCAGAATACATGAGTTAAGCTTAAATACAATGACTTTATTTTAAAAATTATATTAATAATACAAACAATGATAGTTTATAAAATGACAGAAATAACAACCAATATTTGTGAATAGTTATTTGTGTTAAATGCTATTTGGAGTATATTTCTTGTATTATCTCAGTAGATACTATTACCTAAATTAATTCTCCCCAAAGCATTATACAGGTTTAATGTCATCCCTATAAAGATACCCATGACATTATTCAAAGAAGTGGATCAAGCACTTATGAAGTTCATCTGGAACAATAAACACCCTAGAATAGCTAAAGCACTACTAGGGAAAAGGAAAATGGGAGGCATTACGTTCCCCAACTTTAAACTCTACTACAAAGCAATAGTTATCAAAACAGCATGGTATTGGAATAAAGACAGA
>PVKC010029659.1:0-15069 GCA_004027635.1 Crocidura indochinensis
TTTTTTATTGGTCCCAGGATAAGTTCTGCCCATTTATGGCTATCACAGTCAGTCTTCTGTAGATATTGAAGTTGACTTTTGTACCAATCAAAGAATGACCTGTCTTCCGAATTCATCTTATCGTTAGAGGTGAGGTAAGATAACCTGCTCTTAATCCAAGTTACTGCCATTTCCTTATTATGAGGATGTCATATCAAAACCAGCTCATGTTGATGTCAGAGCAGAATTAAGAATGTCCCAGAGGGAGTTTGGTTCCTGGATCTGTTGCGGAGAACTGTTTCAGTTCTATATCTGAGATCTAGGGTTTAGGGTTGGACAGTCACTGTCTAATCACATGGAGTCTAAATTAGGACCACATGATATATGTTCAAGGTAGGAGGTGCCTCTATATTGTAAAGTATATGAGTTCCTATCCATAGTAGATATGAGCTCATTTTGACATGTAAAAACTCTCCTTTTAGTATGCCTTTGCAAGAAGACATGGTGGTATATTTTATTGTCGGTGCATTTAGGGTGAGTCTCGGGCACCATCATCTCTGTGCCCTGCTTTTGACCTGAGCTATTATCCTCATCTAGACTTTTTCTTGTCGGTTTTGTATCAAGCAGAACCAAAACAGTTGGAGTTAAGAAGAGAAAACAGAAACGAGACAATATATCTGTATATACTCACATATATATATAAAAGAAAAATAAATAAAAATAGTTTAAAAATATTAAGGGAACAAACTGATACAAGAGCCTTCCTTACATTTGGAGATAAACAGGTTAAGAGGTAGTATTATATATGTCTTAAACTTATAAACGAAATATAGGCTTCCCGATTGTCTTTTGAGATTTTCTTTTCTTGTTGAGATTGAGAAATGATATTCGGCAAAAAGGGCTCAGGTAGAGTTCTTGCACTAGGTAACCTTCTGGAGCTGAGTTCGGTATCAAACAACAGTCCACATTTGGGGGGATGAGAAAGAGGGCCACAGAGCATGAGTCAGCAGAGGTGTTGCGGGACAAGATGTGGGACTGGGTGGGTGTCCATTCACTTGGGTGCTGGATGGTGGCTTATTGGGGCAGGGCATCGATCTAGATACCTAATGGGTTAAGTCTAAGAGCTGAGGGTAAAAAGCGTTAATAAGGTGGGATATCGGATTGGAAGTGTGGGGTGAAGGGATAGTAGGATTTCTGAAGGTGGGGAGAAGGGATAGTATATAGGAGGGGCTATATACATTATAGGCATGGATTGTTTACAATTTAGGTTTGTCTCTCATAGAGAAGTCCTCTCTCTACGTACTCATACACACATAAAAACATACAATACTGATCTGTTTTTAATCTGTTGTTAGAGGTCTAACCCTAATAGGATATGTCTGAACTCTTAAGGACTGATTGAATAAAAATAATTACCTTAGGTATAGCTTAAGAAAAAGGGGAAGGAAGAGCAAAAGATAAGAGTAAAACAGAAAAATAGGTAAATATAGTATAAAAAAGGTTAAAAAAATAATAAATCAAGAAGATGATGAGGAAGAAGGGGTAGAAGAAAAAGAGGAGAAAGAAAGAAGTAATGAGAAGAAAGAAGGACAGAGAAAGGAAATGTTAATTTGACCAAACATGTTCGATGAGTAGTAGGTCTTGTAATATAAGTCTGTGGTTCACAGTTGATTGTTTCAGTGGTCTGGATGGTCACATACTTTAAGTCCTAATAGAGGCTATAAACCAGAGAAAAGGGGTATTTTGGAATGTTTTATCTAGACATTTTCATAATGCAAACTGATTATGTTATCCAGTGTGACTGAGCACCTACGTATCAAATTAGGGTATCCACACTTTGTATCCAAGAACCCCTGTAGACAGAGCATCTGCAAGGTTACTTTAAATCTAGTAATATTAAGACAATAAAACACATTGTTATGAAAAATTCTGCTGGAATCTCTGGCATCCAATCATATTCTTCACATGTTACCCTATATAAGATCCCTAAGGCATTATTATAGGCCTTTGCAGTAAAAGGTTGATTACATACCTGCTTGCTCGCTTGAAGTTTCTACCCTATTAGACCCTTGTATTTGTTCCTTTAGTATTAAATGTATATGTGGTGTATATTCTAAGTACCTCAGAAGAGTGCTATCATTCTGTGTTTATCTTTAATCTTCTGGCTTATGTTATTTAACATAATATTTTGTAGATCCATCCACTCTGCTGCAAAATCTATGATTGTATCTTTTCTAACTGCTATGTAGTATTCCATTGTGTATAAATACCACATCTTCATGATCCACTCATCTGTTATTTGACATCTAGGGTGGTTCCAAATCTTGGATGTTGTGCTGAGTGCTGCGATAAATAATGGAGTGCACACATACTTTGGGTTGAATATTCTTCCAACTTGGGGATAAATACCCAGGAGAGCAATTGCTGTGTCATATGGCAGCACAATTCTGAGTTTACTGAATACAGTTTACTGAGCACTCTCCACACTGTTTTACATAGGGGTTGGACCAGTCAGCATTCCCACCAACAGTGGATGAGAGTTCCTTTCTTGCCACATCCCCACCAAGAGAGATTGTTCCCATTATTTTTGATGTGAACCATCCTGATTAGTGTAAGATAGTACCTCATTGTTGTCTTGATTTGGATTTCCCTAATTATGAGTGAAGATGAGCATGTTTTCATGTATCTACTGGCCATCTACTGCTGTTACTCAGAGAAGTGTCTATTCATTTCTTATCCCCATTTATCTATGGCTTTATTAAAATTTTTGGAGCTCAGCTTTCTGAGTGCTTTTTATATCCTAGATATCAGCCCATTATCTTACATAGTTAGTACATTTTTTTTCCATTCCGTTAGCTGTCTTCTAGTATTTAGTAGGGTTTCTTTTGCCCTATGGAAAGTTTTTCATTTGATGTAGTCCCATTTATTTAGGTTTGATGCTAAAGTTCTTGCCATTGCCATTCTGTCCTCAAGGACTTTTTGTCATATAGGTCTTTGAGTGCTCTGCCTATTTTTACCTCAATAAACTTTATTGATTTGGGTCTGATTTCAAGGTCTTTAATCCATTTTGAGTTGACTTTTGTGTGAGGAGTAAGGTATGGATAAATTTTTAATTTCTTACAGGTGGTTTTCCAGTTGTTCCAACACCATTTGTTGAAGAAACTGGCTTTGTTCCATATCAAGTTCTTGGCTCTTTTGTCAAATATTAGTTGACTGTATTTTCGGGGTTTATCTCTGGATATTCTGTTCTAACCCACTGATCTGAAACTCTGTCTTTGTTCCAGTACCATGTTGTTTTGATCACTATTACTTTATAGTAAAGCTTCAGGTTAGGTAAAGAGATGCCACTCAGCTTCTGTCTTTTTGTAGTATGTACTTGGCTACCCCTGGGTGGGTCTTTTGTGGTTCCAGATGAATTTGATAATCTATTGCTTTAAATCCTTAAAAATAATGTCTTAAATTGAATAGGAATTGCATTGTATCTATATAAAAGTTTAGGTAAGATAGTCATTTTGACTATGTTAATTCTACCTACCCATGAGCATGGATTGTTCTTTCATTTCCTTAGGTCCTCTTCAATTTCTTCTGGAGTGTTTTAAAGTTTTCATGGTATAGCTTCTTCACTTAGGTTGATATCTATTCATATTTTGAATACTATTTTAAATGAAATTGTCTCCTTACTCTCTTTCTCCTCTACTTTATTATTTGTATAGAGAAACACTACTGTCTTTTGTTTATTGACTTTGTAGCTGGCCACTTTGCTGTATTGGTTAATAGTTCCTAGGAATTTTACTGTGAACTCTTTAGAGTTTTCTATGTATATTATCATATCAACTGCAAAAAGAGATAGTTTGAGTTCCTCTTTTTCAATATGGATTCCTTTTATTCCCTTCTCTTGTCTGATTGCTATTGCAAGGACTTCTAAAACTGTATTGAATGGTCATCAGTTCGAATCCCGGTGTCCCATATGGTCCCCCGTGCCTGCCAGGAGCAATTTCTGAGCATGGAGCCAGGAGTGACCCCTGAGCACTGCCAGGTGTGACCCAAAAACCAAAAAAAAAAAAAGTGGAAAGAGTGAACAACCTTGCCCAGATCCTGACCTTAGTATTAATGCTTTCAGGTTTTTAGCTATTAAGGATAATGTTAGCTGTGAGCTTTTCATAGATAGCTGTAACTATCTTGAGGAAGACTCCTTCCAGTACAATTTTGCTGAGTGTTAGTATCATGAATGAGTGTTGGATTTTGTCAAGTGCCTTCTCTGCATCGATTGATACAATCATGTGAATTTTGTCTTTCTTGTTGTTGATGTGGTGTATGATGTTGATTGATTTGTATATGTTGAACCATTCTTGAATCCCTGGTATAAAACCAACTTGGTCATGGCGTATAATCTTTTTGATGTAGTGCTGTATTCGGTTTGCTAAGATTTTGTTGAGGATTTTTACATCCATGTTCATTAGTGAGGTAGGTCTGTAGTTTTCTATTTTGGTAGTGTCTTTGCCATCTTTGGGATAGAGTATAATATTAGCCTCATAAAAGGAAGGATCCTTTCTTTTCAATGTTTTGGAAGAGTCTGGATCAGTGGTAGTAATTCTAAACCATCTGGACCAGATCTTTTATTCTTGGGGAGTTTCTTAATCACTGATTCAATTTCCTCAGATGTGATTGACCTGTTTAGCCTTTCTGCATCTTCCTTATCCAGTATTGGAAGATGATATTTTTCCAAAAATCTATCAGTTTCTTCTGTTTTTTCTGACCTGACTGAGTAAAGTTGTTCATAATAAGTGCTCATGATGTGTTGGATTTCTTGGCGTTCTATTGTAATCTCTCCCCTTTCAATTGTGATCCTATTTATTTGTGTGTTTTCCCTCTTTTTTTGAGTCTTGCCATTGTTTGTCAATCTTGTTTATTCTTAAAAAACCAACTCTTGGTCTCATTGATTTTTTGCATTGTTTTCTTAGTTTCTATGTTATTTATTTCTGCATGGTTTTTATTATTTCTTGTCTTCTGGTTGTGTTTGTGTTTCTTTGCTGCTGTTTTTCCAGCTCATTAAGATGTCCCTTTAAAATGTTAATTTTGTCTGTCTCTTCTTTCCTGAGATAGGCCTGTATTGCTATGAGTTTCCCCCTAATTACTGCTCTTGCTGTGTCCCATAGATTTTGACAATTTGTCTCTTATTATTGCTTATCTCAAGGAATCTTTTTACTTCTTCCTTGAGTTCCTCTTTTCTCCAGCTGTTATTGAAAAGCCTGTTGCTTAATCTCCAGGTGTTGATTTTTTTCCATAGCTTCTTTTTATAGTCAATCTTGATCTCTGTTGCACAGTGACCTGAGGTGCTTCTAATAATTCTTACATTTGTGGTTTTATACAAGTTAGATTTGTATCCTAAAACATGGTCTATTCTACAGGCGCTTCCATGTGGGCTTGAGAAGAATGTGTATTCTGCTTTCTGTGTGTGGAGGGCCCTATATAAGTCTATTAGTCCTAGTTCTTCTAATTTTTCATTTAGGGCTCGTATTTCTTTGCTAATTTTCTGTCTGGTGGATCTGTCCAGTGGTGATAGTGGAGTATTGAAATCTCCTACTACTATCACACTGCCATCCGTGTATTTCTCTGGGTTTGTGAGCAAATGCATTACATATTTTGCTGGCTCTGGTTTGGTGCATAAATATCGACCAGAGTTATTACTTTTTCATCTTGTGTTCCCCTGATTAGTAAGTAGTGACTCCCTTTGTCTCTGATCACTTTATAAGGTTGAATGCAATTTGATCTGATATAAGAATGGCTGTCCAGCTTTTTTTTTTTTTTTGCTTTCCATTGGCTTGAATAATTGATTTCCATCCTTTTATTCAGAGCCTGTGTCTCTCCTGTACTTGTAGGTGTTTTTATTGCTGGCAGCAGAAATCCGGTTTTTGTTTTTTGATCCAAGTCTCTACTATGTGTCTTTTCATGAGAGAGTTTAGTCCATTGACATTTAAGGAGATTATTGCTAGGGAGGGCTTTTGTGCAGTTGTATTGTGTAGGGTGGTTGTTGTTACAATTGGGGGTTTGGATTGTGTAATTCATCTCTGAGTATATCATTTAGAATTGGTTTTGTTTGCACAAATAATGTAAGTTCTTTTTAGTCTTAGAATGTTTCTAGTCCTCTCTCCCATATGAATGAGAGTTTTGCTGGGTACTGGACTCTAGGTTGGAAGTTCCTTTCATTCAGTTGTTTAAATATGTCATTCCTCTGTCTTCTTGCTTGAGTTATTTCTAATGGAAGATCTAGTTTGATTCCTATGTTTCTTCCTTTTTACTTGAGGGTTTTTTCTCCCTTATTGCATTAAGGAGTTCATCCTTCTCTTTGATTTTTGCCATTTGGATTACTATATGCCTTGGCATTGGTTTATTAGAGTTTATTTTATTAGGGTTTCTTTTCACCTCCTGGATTTTCACCAAATTTTCTTTCCAGAGGGTTGGAAAGTCTTCTGCTATTATTTCCCTAACTACTTGTTCTCCCCCTTTTTCGATTTCCTACCCTGGTAGAAAATACCCCGGTATTCCTACAATCTGTAGATTATTTCTTTTGTCTTTGTTCATTAAATACCTAATTTTTTCTTCCAGTGCTTTACCTTTTATTTCCTTATTGGCTTTTTTATCATTTTTGGTTTGTAGTTTTTCTTCAAGTTCTTTTATGTGATACTCCAACTGTATAATTTTGCTACTGTGGCTTGCTAAGACATTTTTTATTTCCTTTAATTCCATTTGTATGGATTCTCTCATATTCTGTAAGAGTTCTTCTTTGAGTTTGTTGATTTGTTCATCTATGTATTTCTTGAACTCGCTAGCTAGTGATTCCCTGATTTCTTTTGCCATGGCTTGCAATGTAGTTCTTAGGTCCTCATCTATTGGGCCCATGTGTTTTGGTAGACTTCAGAACTTGCTAGGATTTCTCTCCATATCTGCAGCTGTTAGTGTCTTCCTTAGTTTGCCCATATTTCTGTGCATTTTTTAGTTTGGATTGGACTGACTGAGTTCCACAGGTCAGCCTGGATCAACTGCCCGTCCCCCCACCCGGGAGATGGCTCAGCTCAGACCCAGCTGTAGAGATGAGCCCCACAGGTCTGCCTGGAACAATCACCCTCCAATTAATTTTATTTTTTATCTAATGACTGTGTTTACAAAAAATTGTCATACTTAGGTTTCAGTTATAGAATGTATATCATCCTTCACCAGTGAAATCTTCTTACCACCAATGCCCCCCCATTTCCCTCCACTATCCTAACGTCTTACCTGTCTGAGCAGATATTCTATCACTCTCTCCCTATCATTGTCATGGCTGTTGTCATTGTGATTAGAGTACTAGCTGCACTCACTTCTTTGTGGCAAGCTTCATGTCATGATCTGACCCTCCTGAAATTCAACTCTTTTGTCTCTGCATAATATTGCCATTTATCATTTTAATTTATAATATTCCTGCAGATGAATGATACTATTATATGTCAACCCCTCTCCCTCTGGCGGATTTTACTTAGCATAATATTTTCCATGCCTATCTATGTATAAGTAAATGTTATGACTTAATTTTTCTTGACAGCTGCATACTATTCCATTGTGTTAGTTTAAATATTATCTTATGTCTGCTAAAAATTTTGTAGTATCTCTGCTTCCATTTGTTTGAAGAGTGCTGCTTACTTTTTGAAGATGCCTTTAGTCTCAATGTCATTAATACATTAGAAATGTATTACCTAATTGTTGTTCTATATACCTTATGATTTCAGGCCTGATATCTGGGTCTTTAATCCATTTGGATTTGACCTTTGTGCATGGTGTTAGCTGGCGGTCTGAGTTTCCTTTTTTGCAAGTGGCTAACCAGTTGTGCCAACAAGTGTTGAAAAACCTTTCTTTGCTCCATCTTACATTTCTTTCCTCCTTATCAAAATTAATTGATTGTATTTCTGGGAACATCTTCTTAATAATCAAGTCTATTCTTCTGAACAGAGAATCTGTCTTTATTTCAATACCATGCTCTTTAATAACTATTGCTTTGTAATACAATTTAAATTTATGGAAAGTAATGCCTCACAAATTCCTTTTCCCAAGGATTGCTTTAGCTATTCATGGGCATTTATTGTTTCAGTGAATTTCAGGAGTTTGGTCCACTTATTTGAAGAATATCATCAGAACTTTTAGAGGCATTGCATTAAATCTGTACAATGCTTTGTGGAGAATTGCCATTTTAATTATGTTAATCTTGCTAATCCATGGGCAGGATATGTGTCTCCATTTCCTTTGTCCTCTCTTATTACTTGTAGCAGTCAAGAAGGAGGCCTGTGTACAACTGGGTGTGGCCCACTACCACCAGAAACAAAAAAAAAAGTGAAAACCTTTTTTAAATAATATATTACACATGAGCAGGGAAAATTTTGAATTTAATGTGTTGCAAGACTTAAACTGTTAAGTACTTAAAAATCCATTATAATAAAATTCAGCAAGTGCTAAGGATGTAACTCAAAACAGTTCCACATTGTTGAGTCAGATCCCTAGCACTTGTGGAGTATTTATCAAAAATGATGAATATGGCTAAATATTTTAGATGGCTATCCTCTCCAAAGTATTATATAGATATAATAGACTCTACTAAAATTAGACATTTCTAGACTGTAAAAAATATTACTAGTATTTATTGTAAGCCAAAAATTTCCCAAAAGGCCAAAATAATCCTGAGGAGGGAAGATGCCAAGCACTGTGTTCCCTAACTTTAAACCATACTATAAAGTTACTGTGAATACCAAAAAAAAAAAAAGAATGAAACTAGTACCAGATCAATAATGAACAAAATTTTAGTTGATTCAAGGCAAAGATAATGATTCAATTTCACTGAATATTGAGACAATAATAGATTTAAAAATAGTATTCCATATCTTCTTTTCCCCTCTGTCTATCCTTCCTTAATTCTATTTTTTTTCCTCTTCTGATAATATACTGGGCGCCAAGAGTGATCTTACCAGCCCCTCTTTGCATTCCTTCATGCAGTTATTTTATTTATTTTTTCTTTTTTCTTTCACTTTTTTTTATTTATTTAAACATCTTGATTACAGATATGGTTGTGATTAGGTTTAAGTCATGTAAAGAACACCCCCCTTCACCAGTGCAACATTCCCACCACCATGTCCCAAATCTCCCTCCATCCCACTCCACCCTCACCGGTAGTCTAGGACAGGCTTTCAGTTCCCTCATTCATTCACATGATTATGGTAGTTCTCAGTGTAGTTATTTCTATAACTGCACTCACCACTCTTTGTGGTGAGCTTCATGAAGTGAGCTGGAAGTTACAGCCCTCCTCTCCTTGTCTCTGAGGATTGTTGCAAACATGACTTTTATTTTTCTTAAAACCCATAGATGAGTGAGACTATTCTGTGTCTATTTTTCTCCATCTGACTAATTTTACTCAGCATAATAGATTCCATGTACATCCATATATAGGAAAATTTCATGACTTCATCTCTCCTGACGGCTGCATAATATTCCATTGTGTATATGTACCACAGTTTTTTAGCCATTCGTCTGTTGAAGGGCATCTTGGTTGTTTCCAGAGCCTGGCTATTGTTAGTAGTACTGTGATAAACATAGGTGTGAGGAAGGGGGTTTTGTATTGTATTCTTGTGTTCCTAGGGTATATCCCTAGGAGTGGAATAGCCGGATCGAATGGGAGCTCAATTTCCAGTTTTTGGAGGAATCTCCATATTGCTTTCCATAGAGGTTGAATTAGACAGCATTCCCACCAGCAGTGGATAAGAGTTCCTTTCTCTCCACATCCCTGCTAGCACCGATTGTTAACATTCTTTGTGATGTGTGCAATCTCTGTGGTGTGAGATGGTATCTCATCGTTGTTTTGATTTGCATCTCCCTCATCAGCGATGAGGAGCATTTTTTTCATGTGCCTTTTGGCCATTTGTATTTCTTTTTTATTAAAGTGTCTGCTCATTTCTTCTCCCCACTTTTTGATGGGATTAGATGTTTTTTTCTTGTAAAGCTCTGTCAGTGCCCTGTATATTTTGGATATTAGCCTTTTATCTGATGGGTATTGGGTGAATAGTTTCTCCCACACGGTGGGTGACTCTTGTATCCTGGGCACTATTTCTTTTGAGGTGCAGAAGCTTCTTATCTTAATGTATTCTCTTATTATCTTATTAAGATAATGTATTATCTTAATGTTGATCTCTTCTTCCACTTGTTTGGAAAGTGCAGTTTCCTCCTTGAAGATGCCCTTAGACTCAATGTTATGGAGTGTTTTACAGATGTGTTGTTCTATATACCTTATGGTATCAAGTCTGATATCAAGGTCTTTAATCCGTTTGGATTTTACCTTCATACATGATGTTAACTGGGGGTCTATGTTAGCTTTTATGCAAGTGGTTAACCAGTTCTGCCAGCACCACTTGTTGAAGAGGTTTTCCCTGCTCCACTTAGGATTTCTTGCTCTTTGTCAAACATTAAGTAATTTTATGTCTGGGGGACAATGTCTGAGAACTCAAGCCTATTCCACTGATCTGAGGGTCGGTCTTTATTCCAATACCATGCTGTTTTGATAACTATTGCTTTGTAGTAGAGTTTAAAGTTGCCTCCCATTTTCCTTTTCCCTAGGAGTGTTTTAGCTATTCAAGAGTGTGTATTGTTCCCGATGAACTTCATAAGTGTTTGATCCACTTCTTTGACGAATGTCATGAGTATCTTTAGAAGGATCACATTAAATCTGTACAATGCTTTGGAGAGTATTGCCATTTTAATGATGTTAATCCTGTCAATCTATGAGCAGGGTATGTGTTTCCATTTCCGTGTGTCCTCTCTTATTTCTTGGAGCAGGGCTTTATAGTTTTCATTTGTATGGGTCCTTCACATCTTTGGTCAAGTTGACTCCAAGATATTCGAGTTTGTGTGGCACTAATGTGAATGGGTTTGCCTTCTTGACTTCCTTCTCGTCCCTATAATTATTGGTGTATAAAAAGCCATTGATTTCTATGTGTTGGTTTTAAATATCACATATAAATGACATCATCATGTATTTACCTTTCTTCTTTTGGTTTACTTCATTTGACATACCTTCCCAATTCCATCCATGTTCCAGTGAATTGCACCTTGCATCATCTTTTAGAGCTATTGATGGTCATAAGGACAGAATTGAATATCTAAACTATGTAGTCAACAACACTGAATCATGAGACCCAAACTTTAAAATAAAAATTTAAAAGGTGCCTGTCTAAATGGCAAACAGACAGGGAGTTTATATGGAAATGGATCTGTTAAAAGGAAGTTGACACTGTTGGTAAAACTGGTGGTAGAAAATTGAATTTCTAAGACTCAACTGTGAATAACTTTGTGAATCAAGATATTTGCAGAGTCTGTCATTAAAACAAAGAGAAATTCTATGTGACATGAGACCTTAAAATCTGTGTTGCCTCCCTAATCCCTTGGGTGCACATACAAAGAGATATCTGGAAACATCCTTTTCCTATTAAGATGATGCTATAAATAATATGAACAAAACCTTAAAAAGCATACTAGTCTTTTTTTCTGGTATAATTCAGGAAGATAAATTAGGAAAAATACCTGAAAGTCTGACTTATTCAATCTACTTCATGAGCAATAATAGATCTAAAAGTGACTCCTTATTACTCCAGAATCATACCAGTAGTATACTAATTGATATGCTTGAGCACACCTTTGGTTTCTCCCAGTGCCAGAAAACACATTTTAATTTGCAGCTTGTAAACTGCCCCCCCCAAGCAAATAGTGTTATTCTGTTCTTAAAACCTTGAAACTTAAGAATCAAAGTTCTGGATCAAAGTCAAGGCATCCATGTCCAAAATAGATGCTTGCCAGAGTGAAGATAATCTCTAGCAAGCAATTTTCCTTCCTCAAATTTTCCAGAAAATTTGGATACAATTATATCAACACTCACAAATCAATTGATCACTTTAATATTTTATAATGCACATCTTTTAACTCATTTTATTATTTGGAGTGGCACTAAATTCAACACTGTAATTGGATGCAGTCTTTTCCCTCAACAAGGAAGCTTTTACTCTAGTCATAGAGGGATATGAAAGTTGAATGCATTTCTGTCTTGTTTTTAATCCAGTTTACTCAAGGTTTCTCACTCTGCTTTCTTTAAGTAGACACTTCTACAGAATAGGGAGTTTCCATATTGTGTTCAGGCTACCCAAAAATCACTCCTAAAAATCCTCAGTGAAATACTCAGGGTTTAATGTGGTGATCTAAGATATGGTGCTCCCTAGGCTCTGCTGTGCCAGGGATTGCCTAGTAGGCCATTATGACTGTATGGGAAGGCTTCAAGGCCACACTTGAGGTGCTTAAGGAAATGTGGTACTGAATATTGAATTGGAGTTGAATGCATGCAAAGTGTATGCCTTAGTCTCTATTCTATCTCACAGAACTTTCTATGATACAAAAACAACAAAGAATGAAAACAAATACTCATAAATTCTACTTGCTCCCCCATTCTTTGGATTAATCTACCAACTAGCATTTTTTTGAAGCAAAAGTGGATTTCTATCTTTTTATGTAAGTATGAAGAACCTCCAAGACTGATCTCCATCACATCAATAAGCTTCATCACAATTCTTTTCATCAAATTTCACATTGCTCATGATTTTCATGCCACTGGGCAAAAATGGTTAAGGAAAGAAGAGAGTAGTTCCCAGCCTCCCAGAAGCTCCTCAAAGACTTCCAAGGAGTTTTTACTATAAGGATTTACTCTCAGCAAAATAGAAGGCCAGAAAAACTATAGGGCTACACATTGAATCCCACCAAGTTCAATAAGTGAAAATAATAACAGAAAAGACTCAAATAGCACTAATAGCTTTTCAAACCCTCATAATGATTCCAGTGACACCATGTTGAAGAAAGTTTTATGATTTTAAAGAAACAATGGCATGGGTAGTCAGCAAGTCACAAAAACTGAAAGCTTAATGTGAAAATGAGAGCTGAAATGAAAAAACTACAAACATAAGTGACAGAAATGAATGATATGGTGATTTTTTAAAAACATAAAATAAAAGGTCAGAACAACAAAATAACAACAATGAGGAAAGACTGAGGAGCTCTAAGACAGAGGCAGGAACCCTAAAGGAAACAACAGAAAATGGAAATAAGTAAGAATATAAATAATAGATAAAATAACTAAGGATGATATCAAATGTAACAATAAAACAATTACTGTAATCCTTTAAGAACAGGAAGGCAATTTAATGAAGAACCACTAATTTATGACTTATGATAATTTATGATTTAAAAAATCATAGGGTACAGAAGATAAAACAGCAAAACAGCAGATGGAGCACTTGCCTTACATGATGCTGACTCAATTTTGATTTTCAGTACTCTATGAGGTCCTCAGAGCACTACCAGGAGTGATTACTGAGTGCAAAGCAAAGAATGAGTCCTAAGCATCACAGAGTGTGCCCCCAAAACGAACAAAAATGTCGTGTAAGACTTCTCCAAAGTTGAGGAATACAGGTACCAAAATTCAAGAGAAATAGAGTCCCAGACAAAATGGGTCCTAATAGAAAACCTCCCAAGACACATTATACAGGAAATGACAATAGTCAATGACTGAGTATTGAAAGTACCAAGATAAAAAGGAATATACTTAAAAGGGAAAGCCCAAAAGATACAGAGCCGATACAATATTTTTCAAGCCAGAAGAGAATGGTGGGATATAGTTTTCAAAAATCGATGAAAATGATTTTCATCAAGAGAACTTTCTTCTGCTAGATTAAGATTTAAAGGCATAATCCAAAGCATTGTGGATTAGCTTTATGGATTGACAATGAATAAATTAATATTGTTAACAAAATTAACATGATATTGGCGTGATAGTAAGAACTTAATTTCGGGCCTGGAAGCAAGCAGCCGATCCTGGACCAAAGGTGTCCCATATGGTGTCCCGTGCCTGCCAGGAGCTATTTCTGAGCAGACAGCCAGGAGTAACCCCTGAACACCGGCGAGTGTGGCCTCAAAACAAAAGCAAACAAAAAAAAAGAACTTAATTTCATTGACACTTTTTTTTTGGTTTTTTTTTTTTTTTTGGGTTTTTTTTTTTTTTTTTTTTTTTTTTTTTTTTTGGTCTTTGGGTCACACCCAGTAGTGCTCAGGGGTTACTCCTGGCTCCATGCTCAGAAATTGCTCCTGGCAGGCATGGGGGACCATATGGGGCACCGGGATTCGAACCGATGACCTTTTTGCATGAAAGGCAAACGCCTTACCTCCATGCCATCTCCCGGACCCTCATTGACACGTTTTGAATTTAATGTTAGTCATAAGATAACTTTATGAAGTGTCATAATATCTATGGGTCAGGATAATATTAGAAATGTTACCTGAACATAATAGTACTTTATTGTCATCCTAAAAATGGGAAGTCTATGAAATTGATTTTAAATGTCTTTAATAAGCACCTCTTGCATTTAATTTTCTAAGAAAAAAGTTTTCATATTTCCCTCCTAGAGCCTTAATACTAAATTCTAGGATGCTAATTTGAGAAGCTGTTGTGCCCTTAGAACAGATTTAAACACCTAGTACACAAGTAACATCCAGAGCTCTGAGCTGGGGGTTCATGACCGCCTGGCAGCAATGGCTTTGATCTGCCTAAAGCAGTAATTATACTACTCTTGCTGACTCAGACTAAAGTCTGGAATTCTTTACCATCAGAAACTTCAGGGTATAATCACCTTTGTAGGAAGCTTTCGAATTGTATCATAATTCAGTACTTTATTTAGTAAAGGAGACCTGTCAACAAATTCTAAGGATTTTTTTGGGGGGGGTTTGGTGCCACACCCCATGACGCTAAGGGTCACTTCTGGCTATGCGCTCAGAAATTGCTCCTGGCTTGGGGGACCATATGGGACACCAGGGTATCGAACCTAGTTTAGCATGTGCAAGGCAAATGTCCTATTGCTTGCGCCACCGCTCTGGCCTCTAAGCAAGGACTTTAACTCTTGTAGCTAAGAGGCATAAAAATGGTTGGTCAGGCCATTAATAATTAATCAGTGCAAAATTATTTTCAGCAATGGCTACGGTTTTTTT